>MIQA02009181.1:0-18658 GCA_001887855.2 Sclerospora graminicola | reverse complement strand
CACCCAGTTTGTTGGCACCTTTTGCGAAACACTTTCTTTTCTGATTGCCCAGTTCGCACCTTCGAGACGATGACGTACCCACTGAGCTAAAGCTGGCGTAATGGAACCAGAGTTGAGCTGCATCACTGAACAAAACTCACGTGGCGGGCCAAACGAAGTCGAGTTTCCATATACCTGAATCAACCAGAGATAGATTTCATTTCGCGACAACGGATTCCCTGATTCCCATGTGCTCGCAACCTTTCGGAGAAGAAACTTTGTTTCGTCTTGGTACTTGATGGTCCGTCCACTGCCCAACGTCTTGGTTTTTGATGTGATGTATTTGATTGCGTTTGGCTATTTTGACGGCTTTTTGGGGTGTGAGTGTGGACTCGGAGACGGCCGTATGTATCGCTTGGCACTAGAACGTTTGAATCGGGAGGGAATAGTGACTGACGATGTCATGTCAATACCAGAAGCTTCGAACTGCATCCAGATCTGCAATGGCAACATCGGCATGACATCGTTCGCTGTCATGGCTTGCACAAATGGACTTCATTTAGGATAGTATGTCGATTTGGAGATTCAATAAGTGATGTTGAATGCTTGATTCCAAGCACACTGTCAGAGTCAATGTTGGCCAATGCCGGATGAAGAAAATAAAACACCGATGCAGCTCGCGTCTTCCACGTCAAGTTGGTGCGGTGTTTGCTGGTAACATGACTATCAATACGAGCGTTGTTCGTTGTTGGGGAAATAGAATCTATGGCAGTGTCCAACATCTCGTTGATTATTTTAGCACAAAATCGTAAGTTGTGCATGTATTCAATTCGTTCTTGTGCCTTTTGAAGATCGATGGCGGATCTTGATTGCAAGCTAAGCTCAGGAAATGCCTGCCGTCGAATCTGTGCATTTACGGTGTTGGTCCGTGCTCGAGCTTCCTGAGCGGCAATCCACCTTGCATTTGACGGATCTTGCAGAAGAAACTTGCGTTTGCGCTGTGGCGATGTGTTGCGGAGATGAGAGGTGTGGAGAGTTTGTTTGGCAACTACGATCGAATAAATTTATCTAGCTTTGGTGCGAGATAATTGTAGAAAAAGATGCAAAATCACGTTCCCACTGGGAATCGAGCCCATAACCCCTTGAGTAACAGCGGTGCTGCTCAACCATTGAACCGCCACGCACTGTATTTTTATGGCAAAACCTGCTGCCTTTGTGCTAAGAAAATTCACACAAACGAAAAGATTTCAACCGTATTGGAGAAATGGCGATTTTTGTGTTACGGCTTGTTTCTTGTGAGCTACGGTATGCCATTTGAAACGCACAATAATATTAATTAACCTACTGTAGTACCGGAGTATTTGTTACCATCTTTCTTAATAGATCCCATAAAGGCGGAACAGCTCACCCTCAATCATCTACGCGGCACTAAATTTGATGACAAACTCCGAAAGGTGTCTTGTCACTCATTCCCGGCACACCTTGGACGCGAAACTCAGCTCCTGCAGTGTATCCATCGTACGGGGAAGCCGGGTGCCACTGATGTTTTCCTTTTTTAGCTAGCATTTTCACAACCCACTCGCTCGATGAAAATGACTAGCTTTTCCACTCTGCATGACTGGCTGCTGGGATTTCTACACTTTTTTTCAATTCCTTCCATCTCTTCCAACTCCAGTGGTTTAGTTTTTCCTTTTCCAGTAATTTCGGTCTTTACTGTATTTTTCTTGATTCGGTAGAAACGGGAATGATGCAGCCATGTCAATTTCTCACGCGTGTCACAAACTTATCAAACGTATCTCCTTCGACGAAATACGATTTTTGTAGCGATTTTGTAACAACTAGGGGGAATTTCGTCCGTTTCGGAACTTGCCTGAAAATGTTTCTCATAACGTCGAGGCTCAAATTATTCTGATAATCTTGGCACTCAGCAGACAAGGTGTTGTCTGAGACGAGCAAATCAATCCGAGCGCTGTTCTCCGTTTTTTGAGATTTCCCAAATTCAGCCTTTGGGAGAAAACGTGGCCACTCAGCATTTGGCGGAGAAAGGAATGGAATGGGCGAGGAACTTTCTAAGAGCTTCGTCAATACGGACGGAAAGATAATGATCTGGGGACTTGACAAATCCCAATTCATATAACAAGGCAGAAAAGAAAGCATCGAAAACTATCCCGGAAAACCAACCTTGTGACTTGCGAGAACAATAACGCCGGAGGCAAGTGCTTCTAATCGCATTCTGTCATTCGAAGACTGCTTGGTGTTTTGAGAATTCAGAACTTTGGCTTTCTCCTCCACCTTATTCAACGCTTGAAAGAACGGTAGCGGTACGTCATTGCAATCAAGTAATGTATGAAACCCCTGGCCTCCCATTAAGTCAAGGTATAAAATGGTGTCGTCATCTGTTGACGGTAACACACAACAACATTCCCACTTGGTACTGTCTTTCATCATTTCCACACGCTTAGTGGTACTCTTCATGGTCAGATCAAACTGTTCTGTTTCGTGGAGATGCGC
The DNA here is from genome assembly GCA_001887855.2 of Sclerospora graminicola. Lineage (NCBI taxonomy): Eukaryota > Oomycota > Peronosporomycetes > Peronosporales > Peronosporaceae > Sclerospora > Sclerospora graminicola. The sequence goes on along the minus strand of MIQA02009181.1, from coordinate 16,168 downwards.
ATAGTGACAGTTGATAAGATTTTCGTTCTTCATATAGCTGGTACAAAGGAAAAGGCATACTTGAAAAGCGAGAAATAACCACGTCAAGTGCTTCTTCCACTTCATAAACTGGTCTGTCAACGTTTTAGTGATCTTGTTCATGTACTCCACTACTGTTTTTGCTTGCGTTCTTTTCGTCGAGGTAAGTTATCTATCGCTGATTGAGAAATTCTAATCACCAATCCAGACGTTGATACATGCGATATTTTGCCGTAATTGCTTGAGCATCTCCATATAACACTGGTCTGATTAGTGCTTATCATCAACTGACTAACATGTTGCATCTTCGTCAATGAAAGGATTCTTGAGGAAATATTTGAGTGCCCTCTGCGCAACAAAGTCCTGCTGTTCAACACCATGTGCTTCAATTCTTCGGGGATCAGCTTAATTGAAGGATCTTGGAAATGATAGAAACACAGCACACCACAAGGGACGCAAGTCATCACTACCTCGCGATAATGCACCATATGTAGCAAGGTTTCTTGCTGATCCATTAGTAGAACTTAAGATCACCACCAAACCAAGAGCACGGAATACGTTACGCATAAATCGGAGATATTTGACTCTGTCACGATTTTCTTCTTTGTCGAGAAGTGGAAAATCGTCCAAGAAGAACACACATGGGCTGTTTTTACATAACTTTAAAGCGTTCTCCACTTCATTCCTTCGACATTCTCCACGAAATTCTGTGGCCCCAGTCAGTAACGCCAATATAAACCCATACGTTTGGAGCTCTAATATCGCATGAATCTCGTTTACTGCACCTTCATTTCATAGTAGATAATCCACATTCACACATTGAAGAAACGATGCTGATCGGCTACTAAATGCAGCGTACATATCTTGTCCCCGTTTTGGCTCAAGATTAGCTTCACAAACAGCATAGAACACTTCCACTTTCTTGCTTGCCATCAGAATGAATGCCATTTGCGTCTTCCCCATGCCTGGCGAGCTCTCCAATACAATAAAAGGCGCCCCTTTCATTCTTGCAATCTCTCAAAAGCGTCAATAAACTTACCAACCTCGTTAGTATGCTTCAGTATATCTCTGTCGCTTCAACATATGGCACGGTGCACTGTTCATTCTCGACGTGTGGACAAATTTGCGGAGGTTTCGGAACCACAACCAAGATATGGATTTGCATCAGTCCTGGTTCCGGCATGTGGTTGACTTTCAGTACGTCATCAATAAGCCACGTCGCTCTCAACTTCTCTCCAGCTATTAGTGTCTGGACGTCGGAGTGGACCCTCCCTTTCTTTAGCTCGAGCACAGCCGGGTCGATATCGAAGCCACTCGCCGCTCGCGCTCTTCGCCAAAAAGAGATTCAGGTCACTGGCGTCGCACGAGATATATTGCGAAATTTCTGTCCTGATCGCACGAATTAAGTGGCCTACTGATTTGGACTCGCCGATGTCGAAAGGAAACGATTAAAATCGAGACGTGCGTCTCCAATTGAAATGTTAACGAAAAAAGCAACGCATGTGACGGATACTGTGGTTTTCGGCTCGCCGTGTATGTGATGGCGTGATGCCAAAAAGACTCACTATGAAAATACGCTGAAAGAGCGCTGATTTTAGATAAAAAGGACTTAGGGCTACAAAGTCCTGCTCATAAAAGATCGGGTGGATTCGACACACCACGTCAGCCATATTGAAACACTTTCGGCCGAAGCAAACCAAAGTATTATTCGTGCCCTCGAAAGGGCGAGTGCGGAAGAGCCAAAAGGGCACGAGAATGAAGGTGAGCGCACAAAACAAGTCCCGGAACACATAGTAAAGGTGAGTGACGGCTTCACGAGCGAACTTCGCAACGAAATTACTACGGCGACGGCACCAAGGAAATCGGGCTGAAGATGAAAGAAGACACCTAAAGCAATGGCATTGGCTACGAAGAAATCAAAGCAGCACACGAATAATCTAAATTCTGGGGAAGGAGACCAAGAGACGGTAAGCCAAGTCGAGAAAAGTTTATTGTTTGTCTTCCCGGACTGTGACATATATGTTACGAATGATGAGGAAATGGCATCGGTGCCCGATCCCGCAAACTACACAGAAAGCACATCAAGGTAGCGAGTCTGAAAAGCGGAGCTTGGCAGAAAAGGCTGAGATTGCAGCCTAGAAGACCTTGGAACTTGGAAAACCATTCGAAAAGACGTACGTAAAAAAAACCTACCGACGAAATGGGTGTACAAAACGAAGCTGAAAGCTGATGGAACCGTGGAACGCTACAAGGTGAGGCTTGTAGCGGGGCGATAAACAAGTCTTCGGTGAAGATTACTTTGTCACGTTTTCAATCGTTATGGAATCTGTAATATGAAGGTGATACTCATAATGGCGCTTAATTGGAACGTGCCGGCAAGACACAGGGACGTACCTAGCGCGTAACCTAAGGCCAGGGCAGATGATGATTGCGAAATTCACTTGAAAAAAACACGAGGAATGGATATACCAGTGAAAAAGCTAAGAGAATTTGGGGTCACGTCTTCGTAGGAGTTAGTCCTGAAACTCAAGCTAAACCTATATAGCTTGAAACAAGCGGGACGATTATCTTACGAGTTACTACGGAAGACACCTCTCGAAATAAATTTCATCCAATGTCTAACGGACACGTGTGTTTTGTGCGAAATAAAATTTTTGGAACAGTTCTCGTCGGCGTGTATGTGGATGATTTAATGGTGACCGGGTCAAACACATCGCTAGTGAATGAATTTTTGAAAACATGAAAATTTTAGTACTGAAGGACCTTGGAAATGTCTTAAAGTTCTTGGGAATGAGAGTGGAAAGAAGTTCCAAGTGCGAATATTTGCTGGATTAAGAAGTAACGACTGGAGAGATGTTGGAGAAACATGGCTTGAGCAAAGCAAACGCAGTAAAGACGCCAATCTCAGAGCATGAAATGCATGATGGGCTAAATGAACTACTTCCGATGAAATTTCGAGAAAATTCACCTGCGGTAAAAGATTTTCAGTCCCTAGTTGGTAGCTTGGTATGGATATCACGGGTCTCGAGGTCAGACATATCATTTTCTGTGCATCGTGCCACACGGCACACGCACGCACCTACTCTCGCTGACTATAAGGTGGCGAAGTGCATTGCGAGGTACAAAGGATCTGAAACTAAGTTTGAAGTTGGAAGATATGGGGAAATTGCCACTAGAAATCGTGATTTACAGCGACGTGGACTTTGCCGCTGATCGCGAAGATCGCAAAAGCATAAATGCTAATGTCATTTTCGTTAATGGTGCAATAGCTGGGTGGAGCTATAAAAACAAGGAACAGTAGGCTTGTCCACTGCAGACGCCGAGTTTGTAGCTGCTGCAGTAGGAGGAAGAGAGACGCTTGGATTGCGAGAGCTTTTTGAAGGATTGGGTTAATTCGAAAGCACCAATTATCTTGAAGATTGATAACTAGGCTGCTATAAAGCAGATGCAGAGCGAGGAAAGTGCGGCCAGCGCGAAGCATGTTGATGAGAAATCAAAGTTTTTGAAGGATTTCACGAAAAAGGGGTAAGTTAAGCCGGAACATGTTGCAAGTGAAGACATGATAGCTGACCTGTCGACTAAGACATTGCATGCGCCAAGGTTATGGAGTTGAGAATGAAGATTGGTCTGAAATAAGTTGTCTACGGTTTTACGATGGCTTGGCGACTATGGACATGCATGCAAATTGGAAATTCGTTTACATTGATGTGGAACTCCGGTAATCTCGGAAGGAGTGTTGGAATTGAATGTGATTTACGATGAAAAGACACAGTTGAAATTCATTGGGCGAAAGTGCAGTGATTTTTTATGTACACTTTTCAACTTAATGAGTTTTAGATTGAGACTTTTTAACATTACAGAATACACTTTTCATTTTACTCTAAATTCAACAAGACGGCTCTTCGGCCTGAGCACTCCTCGGTATACCGGTACTAGCAAACCAGTATACCTCGCACTCGCATACGCTCCCAGTGAACACTAATCGGTCACTGGTGAGTACAAGTAGCAGTAAGTATTTCCGACATCTTTAACGCGGTAGATTCTCGAATGAGAAAGGCGGCAAACATGAAGCTATATGCTAACCAATTAAATTTTACGGGAGAATGCGGAAATAAGGCAGATTATTTCGAACTGTCTCTGGTACAAGCTTTTAGTTAGCGAACAGACATGAATACGTAGTCCTTCTTACGGTCACTGTTGGCGCAGTTGCTGATGGCGAGTTCTAACCACAAGTATTTACGCTAGTTCTAGACCGGGAAAATCACCAGCCGCTACCAGCTGCTCTGAAAAAGGGACTAATAATAGTCATTTTTTCATGCAGTGATTTACTGAGTTGTATTTATATTGTTTAATAATTTTTGGCAACACTAGACATGAACTTGAAAGTGCATTAGCTACTGATGAAGAAAGCGCCGCTAGTCAATGTTGTCTTTTCCGTTAAGTGATGTCTATGATGTTGCTCTATCACTCTTGCTAAAATCATTGATTATTAGGGGTTTTATACATCCGTTTATTTCGCTGCCAACTGACCGCATGTGTCAACCGCTTGATGCGCAGGTGTGATGGTTGTGTTTGGAACCACCGCCCTGCAATTTGGAAAGCAAGCGGAAAGTTAGCTTTCCATCCGGTTTGAGGTACTCAATGGGAGTAAGCTCCTCGGCTGGAAGTGTCTTGGCCGAGTCAGAAAACGTGTTTGGAATGGTCCATAGCTCTTTCCCCCTGGAAATGTGCTTCGCTATTCAGCGTGCAGTAGACCAGGGAGAAATTCTTTGTAAAAGCGTGCACGCTTCGAACAGCTTTCGGCTCGTCTGCAATCCATGACGACCGTTGAGGAACCAGCCGAGAGTCTAATTAAACAGCCGGGGAAAGTAAGTTTCGGAATTGCGGGGTAGCCACCCGTTTGAGACAACGAGCGTCGTACTGCACACATTCACCGCCTTCTAAATAATCTCGAATAGCAGGATGAGTTTGAAGTCGCTGAAGCTCTTCATAAGGATTGATATACGGGTTTTTATAGTATAGACCATCAACCACACCAATTTGCACGAGACTGTCCTCCATGTGATACATAAACGACCCTCAATTTTTTATCACCAGCGACTGCTGCAGAGGCCAGCCAAGCGTGTGTTGCATGAGTCCAGGCTCATGTTTTGCCTTTGGAATACGCCACACCTCTTTCACACCGAATCCATACGTCTGAGGCTGAACACACCTTTGTAATGAGTAAGTATCCAGCTACATGTGACGTTTGGCTGCGTTGCTTCCAGCGATGATCGATATGCTGACAAGAGGTTTATATATTTCAAAGCACGTAGAACAACTTGGGGAGCGAAACGACGTAAACAGTCATGGTCTGTACACACCACCAAGTTTAGGATACTCCATCTCCCGTGACAACAACAAATAATCAACTTGTGAAAGAGAAATAACCAATTTGTGATGATGCGCGAGTTTGTGGACTCCTTCAATGTTCCTGAACACAGAATTCAAGTCAGCAAGCGTTGGCAGTATCGTATCGGGAGTTATCGGAACAAGCTAATGATAGAGAAGCAAGAGCTAATGCCCTGGATGCAGCAGAATAAAGGAAAGATTGAGTCAACTGGTTTTAGTGACCAAGATTTGAGGACGTATGATTAACGAGTTTTGAGATTTTTGAGGTAGCGAAGAGCGCAAACGGCGAGTGGCTTCGAAATGCCGACCTAGCTGTGCTCGAGTTGGAGAAAGGGAGGATCCACCCCTAAAACCACATGCTGGAACCAAAAATGATGCAACTCAATATCTTAGTGGTAGTTCGAAAGCCTCAGCAGATTTGTCCAGACGTCGAAATTGAGCAGTGCGCCATGTCATACATTGTAGCTGCAGAGAAACTGAAGCATACTAACGAAGTAGGCAAGCTTATTGAAGCTATTGAAAGATTGTGAGGAATGATAGGGGCCTTTTATTGTTTTCGAGAGCTCGTCAGGCATGGGGAAGACGCAAATGGTATTCAATCTGATGTTAAGAAAGAAAGTGGAAGTGTTCTATGTTGTTTGTGACGCTTATCTTGAGCCGAAACGGGGACAAGATGTATACGCTGCATTTAGTAGCCGATCAGCGTCGTTTCTCTAAATGCGGATTACCGTTCAAAGTGAAAAGGTAAAGTTGATAGAAATTGAAATATAACAATAATCACAAAATCCAATCAAAGTGAGCAACTCCCGGAGAATCGCGGGGCTATTCCGTACCATGCTTTTTACTACAGCTAGTACTCTCATTTCCGACACCGTGGAAAATTTATTACCTGTTTCAGATTTATACAAACGTAATATTCTATTTAAACAGGTACTAATTTATCAAACTGCATACAGCTCATGTACACGTATTCAGCAGTTTCTACTTGGCGCCAATTTGAAGGTCATCACCACCACACATGGGACGGTGGATGATCATCGAGCAGAAGCGCGCGATGATTCAGAAAAGAAAGGAAAAGCCTGAGATGACACATCCAAAACTAGCTGAGTGGGCCGCGAGCAAGTTCAAGCTCGCGCATCCCCCTGCACGCAACACAGTGTGCAATATTGTTAAGCAATCGGAAAAAATTGAGAACAGGGCGTACGGCGGTCGGAAGCGGCGCAAACCACTCAAGTTGTACGGCACCACCGCTTGAGCGCACGCTTGGTGAATGGGTTGGGATAGCAGCAGCAAAGAAGGTCATGTATGTTGATGTTAAATCAGTATATCACTTCCAAACCTTATCATAACAAATGTTTTAACTTACTTTACTCTCTACTATTTTTACCTCAAACATTCCTTTACATCAAATATACCTTTACATGATGTGGCATCTTCGGGTCCTCTAATCTAGGGAGTCTCTACGTCCTACTCACTCTGTTTGACAATACACTTTTACTTTTACCTCTTTCTTCTCATGTCAGTCCTCCTCTACATCAACAGGTTATGAGCCCAACGCAAGCCGCTTCGACCCACGACTTTCCCCGACTCGTCGGCGCAAGGATTTAAAGCCTATCTCGACCGCAAGGGCCTTCGTGGCTTTATCAAGACGCCGGACTACCAAGGAGAGTCTGAACACGATGAGTCAGACGTCGAATTTGACGACTAGGATCTCAACCCGGCCGCTTGTAACACCGTTGAGGAGCCTACGCTGTCCAATCTTGAAGAAAACACAATCCAGGACGATGACTTGGACATGGAGACCGAAGATCAAGACGACGACCACATGAGTATTACGGGTGAAGACACAGCGTCAATGCTGGGAGAAATTCCGATGCCTGCTGCGCTATTGAAGGCCTCCAAGAAGAAGAAGACCAAGCTCTCGTCGAAGGAGATTCGCCGTGGACGTCGCCTCACTCGTGCATTTTTGATCAAGACGATCGACGACACACACGCTTTCTCGGTCTGTCAGATCGAATCACCATTCGACATTTTCCAACGGCTATGCAAGATGTATGAAGGTGTCAGCGCCGATGGTGATCCGTACCTCGTTGAGCAAACGCTACGCGAGATGAAGTACGTGGAAGGAGAAAACTACACGATGTTCCTCGTAGTTTGAGAAGGCACTAAAGGACACGACGGATGCCATCGAGAGCGTGTTTTCGGATCACTAGAAGTCTCTTCTCCTCTTTAACGCGCTGCCTGAAAGCTGGTCCAACCAGCTCCAGATCTGGAAAGGCTCGGCCAGTTCATCCCATACATGGAGCTGCGTAACCATGCGGAAGATAAGGCTGGAGATGCTGAAGCCAAGATCCGGTACACGCAACACAAGGGATCGCCTGAGTCGGTTGAAACGAGAGCTGAGAAGGCGCTCAAGGCAGAAATTCAACCAGTTTCAAGCACGCCGCTTCACTGCACATACTGCGGTCGCAATTTCCACGATATTAAGCGCTGCCATCAACTGCAGCGTGATCTTGTTAACGGCTGTGTGAAGGAGGGCACCATCCTCCGAGCCAACTTTATTCTCCGCGCTGTCCCTGACTTCCAGTCAAGTGAAACAGACGCGCCATGTGGCTCCAGTCTGAAACCATCCGTATGGAGGTCGAGGAGCTACTGGCCGTAGACGTGGACGTGGCTGAGGCCGTGGCCGTGTTCAGGTGCGAAACCGTCCTACCACTATGTCGAACCAGCAAATTGCTAATGTATTTAACAAGGACGGTAACAAGATTGATCTGGACGCTCTTCCCAAAGCCAAACGTGCTCGAGAGACGTATCAGCAGGCGTATGATACTTATCACGCCATGATCGCCATGACTACGACGGTCGAATCGGTCATGAGTCTCTCGGCTGCCTCATCCAGCCTTGAGCAGACTTGGACTGTTGATTCTGGTTGTACCCCCCATGACGTATACCAACCGGCGTGGCTCAGTAACATTTAAGACGCCAGTGGTGATATTACTGTCGGTGGTGGAAACAAAATCCCCATCCGAGGTGTTGGTACCATCTCTTTTTTGGTTGCCGATTCCAAGGGCACCATGCGCTTAATCAAAATTGACGATGTGCTTTTTGCGCTCGAACTTCGGTTCAATCTTCTCTCTGTGGCAAAAGCTGTGAAGGATGATTTTAAACTTTCGTTTGAGAGAACGCGGTGCAATATTTTTCATGCGCACCGTTTTAAGGTAATTGCGAAACTGGACCCTGCAACATGACTCTACCAGCTTACTGCGATACCTTCCTCCCAGCGTGTTGTTGCTGCTATGGTACACTCAGATGAGATTTCTAATGTTCTTGTTGCTCACAAACGCATCGGTCATATTAACATCCGCTTGTTACAGGAGATATTTAAGCGTGGTGAGATCCCATGTATACGCCTGACGGACTCTAATTTTCCGGGAAGAGTTGTTTTGCTCAGCTTGTGCATATGCTAAGTCCCATAAGATATCTTTTAATAAACACCCTGTTGAACGTTCTACTTATCCATTACAACGTGTATATGTGATCCCTTTCCAGTGAAAACACTAACAGGGTGCCGTTACTTTATTGACGACTACTCCCGCTTTGGGTACATATGTGTCATTATGAAGCGTTGTCAATTATATGAATGTTATGAGCAGCTCCGTAGGGAGGCCGTTGCGCTCTTTCGTGACGATATTTGTGTTCTTAAGTTTTGAGACAATAAGTATGATCCTGAGGTTCAGGCCTTACAAGCAGATAATGCAAAAGAGTATGAGAAACTTGGTCGTGCCTTAATGCCAAATATGGTACCAAGATGCGTTTCGCCATGGCTTATACACCTCCCCAAAACGGGGTTGGAGAACGACGGAACCGCACTCTGCAAGAGCATCTTCGATCTTACCTGATCGATGGGGAGCTCAGCAATGAACTCTGGGGTGGGGCAGCTCGTCATGCTAATGATGTCATAAACTGCACCCCGAGCCCAACCACCTTGGGACTATCCCTTACTAATCGGCGAACCGCGACCAATACACTTTCAAAAAAATTTGCGAACATGGTAATATCAGGATACTGACAACCTGAGTCCCCCTTCCGCTGCATGTACATGTTCGAGCCATGAATAAAAAGGGTTTAAACTCTTAAACCGCCATGAAAACACGATCGTGTACAGTCGCAATGGTGTCTTTAGATAGCATATTTTTCCGAAACTATCTTTTTGGAAGGCTACAACCCAATCAGGACCTAAACGGGTGCCACCAAACGCGTCTGTACCCACGGGGCTTCTCGAAACTCCATCACTGCCTGACACATCTTGTGCGCCGCCTTTAGAAAGTTCCTTGTCTAACCTAGGGTCACCACCTCTTGAGCCTGACCATCCCACTACTCCTGTAGTGAAATATGTGTTCCAGGCTCAATCTATGCGTTTGTCAGATGGACGAGACGGTCCACGACAGAAGCGACGCCGTACCACACCTACGAGTGCTACTAATTCCTATCCTGATGAAATAAAGGAACAACGACTCAACTCTGAAAAGGATGTTGTCGATATTCGTGACCGCTGTGGTCAGATTCACGCAAAAAAGGTAAACGGAACTATTTAGCACGCGGAGGTCTAGCGTCACGCCACATATCCAAGCCTCGAACATTCAAAGACGCAATGTGTTCGCCCGAAAGGGAACTTTGGCTAACTGCAACTGATTCAGAATAGAATGCTTTAATAGAAAATAATACATGGATCCTGGTTCCTCCTCCTTCTGATCACAAATTTCTTAGTTGTCGATGGGTATGGGTCATCAAATACAAAAGTAATGATGAAGTTGAGCGCTTTAAAGCCCGCCTGGTCATTCGCGACTATATGCAAGAATTGGGCATTGACTACAATGAAGTCTTTTCACCTGTCATACGGATGGAAGTTCTCCATCTCCTCCCCACAATTGGGGCACTGACAGACATGGAGATCCATCAAATGGATGTTAAAATTTCTTCAATGGTACCCTTGATGAGGACATATTCATGAGACAGCCCGAAAGTTATGTAGTTCCCGGGAAGGAACATTACGTCTGCAAACTAAAGAAGAGTCTATATGGAACCAAGCAAGCTTCCCGTGTCTGGTATGATACTCTATGTGATTTCCTTGCCAGAAGTTTAATCGCATAATCAAAGTTCGATGCGTCTTTATCGACTTTTGATGATGTATTTCCGTCTATGTTGATGACCTTCTCATCATGGCTTTAAAGACTAAGACCATCAAGCACATCAAATCTGCCCCCACCCGCTTTAAGATGTCAGATTTGGGGAGGCTGCGTTTCTGCTTGGTTGGCCTATAGTTTGAAAACGAAGTACTCAAACAATCAGGTTGTATCAGGCAAAATATGCACAAATTATCCTAGAACGCTTAAATCATGCCGATTCTAATCCGGTTGGGATACCACTTGACCCAATGTGAAGCTGAGCAAAAGCATGGAGCCTAAAACACCACAAGACATCGAAAAGATGTCCAAAGTCCCATTTAAGGAGGCCGTTGGTAGCTTTATGTATCTAATGATGGGCACACGACCAGATCTTGCTAACTTCCTTCGTGAAGTCAGTCAATACTGCTCGATCCTGGAGCAGCACACTGGGAAGCTGTGAAAAGAGGCATAAAATACTTAAAATGAACCTCATCGTATGGTATTGTCCTCGAAGGACGACAAAATATGTACCTTTTAAGAAAGAATAACTTCTTGAGTGCCTACTCAGATGAAGACTACGCAAATTGCGCAGACACACGCCGGTCCGTCGGTGGATATCTTACGATGTTCTGCAATAGTCCACTTCCATGGTTGTCACGATAACATCACACCGTAGTACTTTCAACTACGGAAGCAGAGTACATAGCAATCTGTCACTGTGTGCAAGAGGTACTATTTCTCAAGCATCTGCTTGGCTGAGATGGGTTTCCAACAAGCTGAACCAGTTTTTGTCTGGGAAGATAACAAAAGCTGCATAAAGGTAGCCAACAACCCTGAGCTTCATGGACGATCCAAGCACATTGACGTCAGATACCACTTCGTACAAGAGAAAACAGAGCAAAAAGTCATTGAGATAAAGTACTCCAGCACAAAAGACATGGCAGCAGATATCTTGACCAAACTGTTAGCACGGCCTGTGTTTAAGCGTTTGCTAAACATGATAAATTTTACCGATATTATTCAGGCCAAGTAATATTCTAAATAATACAACATCGATTACATCACAATATTCTAAATAATACAACATCGATTACATCACTTATATTAATAATATTTAATATATCCTAATTGGCTAAAAGTACGATAACGACTTCAACATAGAAATCTCACTCTGTAGCAAAAGTGCGTAGTGTCAAAATTAATATTTTCTTATCACTGAGTATATAAGAGATAAAGAAACAAATACACTAATTTTTTTGGCTTCATCGCAATCTTTTAGAATTACTTGGACCTACTCCAACGTTTTGCTAAGTGTCTGGTTGGTAAGTGTATAATTGGCAAATCATAGAACAAAAGGATCCAATCAACCAGGTTGACTATCTGATGTACATGAACCCCAAACAAATCCATAATTCTATTAACTCTGTACTTGCGTTGCCCGCTCGCTTCGCTTACAGTTTCGGGAATATTCAAACGAAAAATCATTTTTATGGCCGTGATGCGGTGGTACCACTGGTACACGGGTCATTAATAAGGGCCCTTTTTGTACCCGATACATCAATAGCCCCTTCTGTAGACTTAAGCCGCACACTGATGCGATGTGTGCAAAGTCTAGCAAGAAGGGACATGAGCACGGCACTCCACATTGAGATGTTCACCCATCAAGCATTGCCACTACCTACAGACAGAGACCGAATCAGCACCCGTCCACGGCTCTCTGCCACGATCTGCGAAAGTTCTCTTCTAGCTTACTTGTCTGCTAATAGGGCTATCCATAACATAGGCTAATATTGTATACAGTGGAAAGGCGGGTTTAGCTTTTGCTTGGTGAGTCCCTGTCTCATCGCATTTGAACAACGCTTAGAGGGACACTATATGCTATTATTATTAGTATAGATATTCCATTTTTTTACGGTAAACTTCTAAATTAGTCTGTCACAGACTGTTTCTGAACATACCTTAAATAGTGTGTATACATGCGTATATCTCAATAATTATACAAATAAAAAGGACGGAATAGAACAACAGATGAAGTTCTGATTTTGCCAGAGATCCCGCAACCTAGCGTTGGTTGGAAATGATCTGAAAAAAAACTACCCAGTGAGCGGACTACGCACCACAAAGAACACGGAAGACTCCGGTGCGGGACCGGGTCCACCGACCGAACCTATTTCCTCTGCCAGTGGTATACCCACCGGTAGCGCTTTCTCCTCGACCACACGTGGGGAGGAAGTCGTACCGGAGACGCGAAATCAGGGGACGACGAGATGAGATCTGAGTCAGATTTCTGACACAAAACCAGTGATACCGGGGGGGGGGTAGTCAGGATACCAACAACAATTTGGATGTCCCGCAGGATACCACGAACATGAATCAGGGAGATCCCAGTCATATCTTACCTAGCACCAAGAAAGGAGCCGCCCACACGGAGGAGGGCCAGTCCCAAAAGTACCGACAAGGAACTAGCACAAGCCTTGAAATCTGCATTAGCCCAAGCTAATACGACCCAGCCAAGGGTCATGTGCCTGCTAAAGGCCCCAGCTCGAAGCTGTCTGACATCAGTAGACGATTGCCTAAATTGAAGACAGGCGAATTGATGAGATTAATCGATCTTTTTGAGTTGATCGTAATAGGTAATAACAACGATTGGACGATTTGGAAACAAAAGATATTTTCAGCGGTGTTACAAGTACAGCGTTCTGCGCAACAATTCGAGGCGTTACTACTGAAGATGTTGGGACAGGAAAACGTAAACAAGCAGACGGAACCCCTCCGCTATTGGATGGTTGGGCCTCCAAAATCCGAGGCACTACGAAGACCTTACCAACCCAAGGAACCGACATGTTCCAAAACCGTTCCTCTTTCGGACAGACGTATTCCAACCGGAAGAAATTCCGCAACTACGTGGGATTTGTGAACAAGAATACGGTAAGTACGCTCCGTCTCAATGCCAAATCGGGACGGATGACGAATGGAAGATAGTAACTGGATTGGCTGACGGCACGATTTTGGCGAAGCAATTACCTCAATATATCAAGAGAATTATGACTATTGAAAAGGTCATTCGGGTACAGGTGGAAGGATGTCTCGTTTTGGATTTAAGGGGTGAAAGTCCCATCAAAGAAGCTTTCCTCAGCACGAAGAATTTACAAGAAAGCATAGCAACCGCGGTGACAACAAGAGGTGCTGGCACTAAAGAACTATGGGCAATGATCGCACAAAACAAAACGATTAGTTACAACGCGACCAATCACAATTTATATTTTCATTTTCTCACCAGAACAATAGAAAAAAAATTGAAGGCCTGAAGGAACCTTTCCACAGATACGATCATCAGCTATGTAACTTGCATACATCGAGAACTTTATGGGACAGTTCGCCGTGGGATGATCAGGTGGACGTTAATGGAGAAGTCTATCGGTAGCGAGGTTTTTTCTCGTGCATATTTGAAAACGTGACACGAGCAATGGATTTAACTAAGTTTTATGAAATATTACGAGCGTTGTTGAAGACAGATTTTTAACTAGATGACTTGGACAAAGGCGGTCCCTTCTTGGACACCTCTACTTCTTGGGAACTTGTAGTGGAAGCGGTTCCTGCCCTCCAGCATTAGAAGGGATCCTTCGGATGTATTGGTGCAACATGATGATAGTGCTTGAGCACCCTCAGATCCGGGGTCGAACTCAATGCTTGAGGTGTGGGTAGCTGGACCATCCGATGCGGCGTTGTACAACACCAGGTATAAACTAAATGTATCCAAGTGACACAAAATGATTTGAACGAGCTGGTTGTCCCCCACCCGGCCTTTCGCAGCATGACCGATATGAGGCAACTCGTGGAGGCTGACAGAATTAAACAACTGGAACGCATAGCGAAATTGGAAAAAGTGGCCCCACAACCAACCACGGAAGCCACCAACAAGGCGTCTGACTCTTCCAAAGAAAATCGAACAGTGGAATCACAAATCACGTCGACCAGAGAAAACGCGTCTGCTTCTGGGGAATGGATCGCAGTGTCTAGAGGACAACGAAAAAAAGGTCATGAGGCCAGTAAAGAGAAAAAAACAGCAGATGGTACAAAGAGTGGGGCTACTCCGGAGGAGGTTAAAGAAAAATACTTCACGGAGACCATAGCAGCAACCACCCAGGTATCCTCATTCGGACTCAAGAGTGAGAAAGGCGACAGGGTGGAATCAAAACAAACCACAGCAGAAGGAGAGGGGTAAGTGCCAGAAACAAACCGATCACCAACTGGTACGAAGAGTTGTACCTTGGACCAGCCGAGTACCCGACGATCAGGACGAAAGAGTCAGGGGCCTTCTACGCCCTCAGCTAAACAAACTCGCAACGCCGACCAATTAGTGTAGGAGGGGCAATTGAAAGAACAAATCACAAAAACTACGACAGGCACGCTCTCCCTAGGGGAGAATACCAACATTCAGACATTGGAAAGTACAACGGTGTCAGAGATTGAACAATGCACAGATTTGCAGCACGCACTGAACTAAATGGGACTAGAAGAGACCGCCACTCCGGCAACTGGCAATTGCCAGGCCTACGCGATTCGTCAGGCCCTTACAGTATCACCACTACTCAATCAGGGAGAAGAACATTTAGCAGATCTGGCCCAACTACTTAAGGTGGGCTGTTATACGCGATCTATGATCGACTTTGACCTTAAATTCCCATCGAGAATTAGAAAACAAACCCTACTAAGTTTGGGGCGCGGATATGAGAGGATGTCGGCCAAAGAATCAGGCAAGCAATTTATAGTGTATTTGCACGAGTATGGATTTAGCGGATCGGCCTTATCTGATGTTGTGCCCCCCCCCACAGCTTGGGGTAGCTTTAACGTGCATAAGCACAATGCTCCAGCGTGATATCTTAGTCATCAGTCAGGTCAGGAACCAGGTTCGCATCAGTCAGAGGCGACTTATTTCACACTGGAGACACGTCAATATCAATCCAAGGGGTTCCAAATGAGTGGAGAGTACCCCATTACATTGCCATCATGAATCGAAAAGGAACAGAACAGAAGAAGGTCACCCGGGAGGATCTATTCAAACTACCCCTTGTCCTACTATTTCAGGATGCACACTATTCAGCTCTGATTTACAAAACGGTGAGTTCATCCGAGAACCAAGACAATATAGTGGATGTAGAAATGCGTAACAACTCAAGTGAAGACGAATCCGATTATGAGGATGAGAAAGTACCAATGACGAGTAAACAGGAGACGGGACACAGTGCCCATAAATCAACTCTTCCGGAGTCTAACGACGCTACAACAGATATAAGCATGACAGAGAACCAAGTGACTGCATTGGTGCCAAATGAGGATGGGGTATCGAAAACGGATGGTAGGAATATGAATTCGGAGAGCCCAAATGAGTCAATTCAGACTAGTACATCTATCACGTCGTATTCAGCAGCGTCCCCAGGGGACCCTGATGCTTGGGAAGGTGACTTCGATGATCTATTGGAGAGATTACAAGGGCCAACAATATATCAGCGGTTGAAATGCGAGATCCAACAGATCATACACACTCATGATTCGAGGTTAGGTGAAGTTCTCTACTTCCCATCGGAGACGGT
>MIQA02009178.1:0-13097 GCA_001887855.2 Sclerospora graminicola | reverse complement strand
TTGACAGGACATAGTCCCGTCTGGGGTTATTATCCTCACATGCCCGATGTCGGCATGTGAGATAACCCGTCCAGTAGGGCGCCCCGCTCCTACTGGTTGTTGACTTTTTTTTGCGTCAACAGAGGGTTTCCCCTGTTGATGTCGCCGACCAGCGGACTGTCCGGTCTGCTGACTGCGTGGCGCCGGTCGCGGCGCCATGCATTCATTGGCGTAGTGGCCCATCTTCGCGCATCTATTGCAGCGAAGGAACTTCTTGTTTTTCGGTTGCCTCGGTGTCGACGCAGCTGCAACCGATAGGTCCATCGGTTCTGGACCTCCTTCGCCCGCGCTCTTGCGCGGGTTTTGGTGTCTCGGAACGAAGTGTGAACCTCGTCTGTTTTGGAAGTTGTTATTATTAACATGCTGCACTGGCGGCATGTTTAAGTCGAAAGGCTGTTGAGCCCTTCGACTAACCCCAGCATGCGTTGACGCTGAACGCATGCTAATTTCTTCTCGGATGCTTTGGTCTATAGCATCCCTCAGAGTCTTTGGCGGAATCCGATAAAGACTCTGTTAGTGGGACCATCATTCAGTCCCTTCATGAAGCCAGTGACCATGGCAGGGGGCACCGGCTCGTATACAATATTTGATAACAAATACTGTATTTTCTGAACGTACGCATGTCGGCTCAGCTTGCCCTGCTTGAGTTCCATGAACTCTTCGCGGCAACTAAGCTCCATTTCTGAAGCTTCGAAGTTGAGCTTCAGCTCAACTTTTAAATCCTGATACGTCAGGAACGCAGATCTATCAGTGGATCTGCGGCTCATCGCCCATGCCCTGGCGCGACCGCCTAGGCATGTGGTGGATAAATAAGCCTGTGAACGTGGATCCACAATCTTTTGCGCAGAGAAGGCATCTTCCACGTCTGCGAACCACCTTCGAAGGAGTTCACCCCCTTCGCCAGTAAAGGGCAGAATCCGCGCCTTTACCACATCAATGCTCGCACTCGCTGTGGGCGTTGTCGGTGGCGACCGTAACATTACGGAACGCACCTGAGGATCGATCTAGAAACGGGAAACCATATCCAAGGCTTCCTCCGGGGTTTTACCTCGGAGGATGAAGATGATCTCAGGTCCTACGGTCCGCATCATCTCCACAACAGTGTCCACAGCTCTCTGTGACCAGTTAGGGAAGTTTTCCCTAACTATATCCTGCGCGAGCTGTCGCTCGCGCTCACGATCGCTGGCCGTCGCCATGACAGCCGGGCGGCTCTTAAAGCTTCGTTCGGCTAGTTAACTAGCGGAACGCGTCAACAGAGGTCGCTCAGACGGACCACAAAGTGCTACCAGGTGTAACAGGCTAGCTGTTACTGGCTTACACTGTAAAATTGCAGTGAGGAAGCGTGCAATTAGTTAAGACCAAATGTAATTTGGTCCTCCTTAGTTTATTAAAGACAAACTTTAGGTAGACTATTTAATTAATCAAATAGTCTATTAAAATATATATATTAATATATATTCCTAAAGCCACGTGTCTGCTAGAAGGTAAGTTTAAGAGTGAATATATTATGAGTGGTTTAGAGTTAATAACTATAATTAAATCTAAACTAATCATACAAACATGTAGTATAAAGCTGATCTAAATGATATCTTTATCATTAGATTACTTGTCAGATTCGATAATTGTATCTGAATCTGTTCTCAACGTGGATTATAACAACTTATAATCCAATATTCGCATTTCAGACATTAAGTCTGAAATTGAACTGTGATATTTCAACTTAAATATCACTTATGTAATGGCACCCCATTACAAGTACCACCATTAAAGAAACGTTCGCAAGATCGAGCGGCGCATTATTTTGCCGAGTTAGATTGCTCGATTAAATGAGACGTGTCAGGTCATCTTCATCATATCATGGTGCATTCTCCACAAAGGTTAGTTTCTTGTCGTGTCCCGATAAAAACCTAAAGATTGAGTTTGTTACGATCAAGAAAGCAATCGTGGGCTAATTTTCCAGTTATCAACGAGTCAAGGGTGCATCTTTTTAAAAGCGCGTCCGTCAGTGGAAATACTGGCAGAGAAGCAAGTGGACAAAAGATTTGAGGTTCTAGTCTCGAGATTAGTAGATATTTTCGCTGAATTGAAAATGAATAGTTTTTGATTTTACCTGAGGAGTCGTTATCAAGGACACTACCACTGAAATAAAGGGCTTCGTAATTTTTTTCTCAACTAAGTCGTCAACGAAATGCAAGAAACACATGATATAGCCAATAAAATTCAAGAAAGATGATAAAGTCGATAAAATGCAAGAGTAAAGTTTGCAATCTTTTTGCCTTAGGGGTTAGATAAGGGTTGGATAGAGATACTTATCATACACAGTCGACCATTTACAATCGCCCTCATCGATGACCCAGCACATATGACTTACATTGTTTGCTTTGTGCAGGAACAATCCTCCTCGTTTGTCCAAAGTCTATAAACCAAATGTGACGGAAGTATACTCCAACGTATCCTTCATCTCCACGACCGTCAGATTCTTGAATTGAGTTTCAATTTCTTCGAGCTTGTCTACCTCTGAATAGCGACCAGAGATCGAACTCTACCACGGCATAATCATGTCGTCAGCAGGGGAGGCAACGTAGTGAGCTTGTTCGACTTTTATAAAGTTTTCCTTGCGCCGTTCCTTGTCAAGTTTGCATAAGTCATCCCCAGGCAGACAGCGGTACACGTTGTTATACTGGGGAAGAAAGAAATTGGCTGTCGAGAAGCTACTAAAGTACGGCCAACGGCTTAAAGTGAACTGGGAATACGAGTACTGGGCATCAGGATTTTCAATCATGTAAAGCGCAAATTCCCTCTGTAGTTTTCTATAGTAATCTTCCGTGCTGTATCCACTGTAGTTGTATGCGGTTTCCGGTAGAATCATTTTGAAGAACTCACAGCCGGCAGCAATCGCCTTTTCAACTCCCTCGGGGCCAATGAATTGACAACTCTGTAAACCAGCTAAACTGATATAGCGCTTGACTTTATGGTCATCCATTTCCTCAATAACTGCACAAGAAATGAGACCACCTTGCGAGTGAGCAACGAATATGTAACTATCATTGTATACTGCGTTACTTGTCACAAGCTCACGCACTGCCTTCACGGCCATTGGCACTTGAGTCAGGAGGAATTTAATTGAGCAAGGACCATTTGAGAATGATAAGGACACGACGATGCCACCTTGAGCCGTCAGATTGTTCACGAAGTTTTTTTCCTCGGTACTGCTCAATTGTTCGGTCACTATAATTGCTACGTCTGCCAGCGCACTCGAGTCGATACTATTCACTTTAGTATAAACTTGTTCCATGTACCGGTACATGTCTTGTCGTATTATTTATCTTGAATTTGTATGCTGCCAGAATGCCTAATTTCCTTTGCCAGAATACCTATTTTTCATTAAAATAGGTAGTTAGGTAGTTCTACCTACTTTTAAGAGGCCTGATTATCTTAGGGAAATACTAAGGGCACCGCATAAAAATTGTCTTGGGCACCTAATCGGACTTATTCGAATCAAATCGAACTTATTGCATAACATGATAGCGTAAAAGTTTTCATCCACCATCACGCTAAGCAGCCACTGGAACAGGAGTTTGATAAATGATTTGTGACGGTCGACACGACATCCAACGCTGAAATTGTGACTGTTACATCGACCTCGTCACCTCTCGCATTTGAGACCACGCGGAAGGTTGGGTTGTATCGTGGAAGTGTCTGTATCAGTCTCGCAAGTGCGAGAACGAACGAGCAGTCAAACGCATGCGAGGCACATCGGTCAAAGCAGAATCAGCACCAGCGCAAGTTTGACGCCAAAAAGTTTTCCGTCAAAAGATTACATAGCAGTGTATATGTTGAGGACTTTTAATGCAATGATATAAACTCACACCAAGATGACGGGCGAATAGTTAAAAACCACCGAGTGATGGTGAACGACGAGGCGGTGATGGCCAACTCGCACACGACTTCGATTGGAATAGCAATGAGAAGAACCAATGTCTCATTTCATGACCAAGCGATGGCCTCAGAGAATCAATCTTTCCCCCAACTTCAGCACTAACCAGACGTGAAAGCCAATGACCAAGCGATGGCCTCAGAGAATCAATCTTTCCCCCAACTTCAGCACTAACCAGACGTGAAAGCCAATGTAAGCGTGTCCTATTAGTCACATAAGGTATTCAGACTATCGACATGGAGATGGCCTCGCGGGACTACGGGCTGTGCGACATACCGGATCGTTGCTGAAATACCAGATACGTTACAGCAATACCAAGATATGTTATTTTGGAGGAGCAGGTCGAGCAGGCAATGGATAAAGATTGTTGAAAGCAACGACGCCACCGCCTGGTGCAAAAAAGGTATTCTCCACACCTCCAAGCACTGCACAAAGTACAAAGAGGGTATCATTCTGAAGAAAATACCGACCAGGAAGGTTTTACTACAATTCACGTCTCCCATTAGTGTCACACCGCCACATGTGTCAACATGTCGGATGATGTGTAATGCATGGCTGTTCAGCGTGTGCTTATTGGAGATGCCAAGCTAATATCATTACCTCTTGACAGTGGAGGTATTTCCAAGCGACGAATAATATACTCTTCACGACTCGCTTGCAATCCGTACTACTCAGTAAGTTATTCAAGTTTGTGCAAGCAAACAACGTCGATCTACGCACAAGGTACACAACCAATTACTGCTATTTTTTGCAGGTGATATGACCACTTAGCAATACCTTGTCTTGCCTTTCCTTCTTTAAGAGTATTCTTGTCGAATACCGCAAAAGTCAAATCGGCTGTTCCACTTTATCCGACTTTTACGGTAATTGCACCTATCATGTTATGCAATAAGTCCGATTGGGTGCCCAATGCAAATTTATGCGGTGCCCTTAGTGTTTACCAATAGTTATTGTGCATTGCAAATCTTTTGCCGGGTCAGATTTCGGACTAAAACGATTTCTATTGCGGACCCCATATAGGGTTAGGTCGATATAAAACGGACTTCTTAAGACATTTCGCCCTCTCCTTCCTCGTAATAGGTGTTTTGAAATATCACCAAAACAGTTGACTTTCGAAAAGTACAAAATGTTTTCGGCAAATTCCGATGTTGGTGATCTATCTGAAGCTCAAGAATTAGAAGGAGTCGCAGAGCAAGATTCCGCGGTAGAAATGCCCTAATCTAAGGGCTAAAAGAAACCGAAAACATGGGCGCGCGAAAGACACGGAACAAGGGCGTACGCGAGAAAGCAAAGTCCAGTGACAAACGCAGCAGAACAAGACAAAAAGAAGAACTATCGACTGAAAATCAAGGCACCGTGAATCTGATTACCGAAGTCGACCCAAGAAGTTTTTCGCAAGCAATGAAAAGTTGTAATCGAGATAAATGGAAAATGGCCATTCAAGAAGAAATTCAAGCTCTCGAGAAAAACAACGTATGGAAAGTCGTGGACATGCCAAAGGACTGCAATCCCTTGCATACGAAATGGGTTTTTAAAACTACAATGGACGAAAACGGAAAAATTGAAAGGTATAAGCCAGCCTTTTCGCGTGTGGAAACGAACAGAGGTTCGGCGTCGATTACACGCTCACCTTCGCAGCAGTAATCGATATGAGCACAGTGAAAATCATTCTAGCTTTGGCATTTAAGTGGAAAGTCCCCGCAAAACATGGAGACATCCCGAACGTTTATGTGAAAGCAAGTTAAGATGAACATGAAATTTTTCTCTTTCTACTGAAAGGCATGGAAATGAGTGAAGCAACAAACTCAACTCACAAGTATTGAAGCTGAAAAACACGCTATACGGTCTAAAACAAGCAGGACGCCTGTGGAACAAGCTAGTACATGAAAAATTAATGACACTTGGTTTCAAACAATGCGTTACCGACATGTGTTTGTATGTGACAAACAACCAAGATGGGATTACGATAGTTGTTGTCGATGTAGATGACCTACTAGTCACGGGAACGAAATGCGATTTTGGTGGAAAAGTTCTTTCTGGACATGAAAATGTTGGAAATAAAGAACCGTGGAAATTTCTGGAAATGCGTGTGGCATATGACGAAACCAAGGGCTACACACTTGTCCAAGAAGTTATGATTGACAATGTATTAATCTTCGCCGGAGAACGGGTTGGGGTCGATACTTAATCAGTATCTAGGCACTGATCGGGAAAGTTCGTCCGATCAGGCCAGCCAATGAGAGAGAGAGATAACAAGAAACCAAGAAACGCGATCAAACCACGATCTTCCACAGTAATCCACAGACGTTATCTCCACAAAACCTTTTCCAATATTAATTACGTGTTCCAAACACGTGCGCGTGGGCGGTGAGGCTTGATCACCTAAACAAACCCGTCGGGGGTCTTCCGGTAAGCCAAAATGCGTCTAAGCGCGTCTTAACCGGGAATTAAGTTGAGCAAGAGGGGACTAGTTAACCCTGTGCTCCCAATGACCGCAACACGTGGCGAAGCGACTCTTTGCTTAGGGGAAAAATCAAAACCTGTTATTATATATGCAATGTCCTATACCTAGTGTACCATACACCAACTCATGTGCCTGATTTATACTTCGACCCTGTTCACTTCGTCGCACGGTTGCATAGCACCACCTTACCCATCTTGGCTGCACCTTCAAACTGATCTGTACCACTTCTGCCCTGATCACGGTCGGACTTCTATAACGATCTTCAACCATCCCGATCTTTCGATAAACAACTTGGTAAACACTTGAGATCTGCCCCTCGGACACTTGTTCACTTCATATCCAACCCGGCTTAACTGAGAACTTCATCTGCCTTTGCGTCTGGACGCCGGTTTGGGGCTGATCAGCCCCGATCGTGATCGGCACAGCGATCAGCCGAGTGATCGGGTAGTGATCAGGGCGATCAGCCCTAGATCACTTCGAAAACTCTCTGGATCACCATCACAGCGACTTTGTTTGCCCACTCGGCCATATTCCTGACCTTCATCCCCTGTCGGGGTAACCAGATCGCACCGATTTCAGCCGATCGGGCCTGATCGGGCCTTCTCACATCATCCCTGGACAGATCCATCGGTCATCATCACTTGCCTTGATTTAACATTACTCGCACGACTCGCCATTCCACATGCCCCATTCCATTTCATATCTGATCTTCGTATTTTGGGGCGGAATCAGTTGGCTCGGCCGATCGGGCCGGAACTTCGTATCATATCCAACTTCAACATCTGCACTGTTCATAGTTCGGCCCGATAACTGTCTCTGATGTGTCACGTCACCATTGCTGCGGTATCTTAACTTGTCTCTGCCGATCTCGTCATACATCCACGTGAACTCCACTTAATAAACGTTATCCCGATCGCGATCGTGATCTTCGCCGTTCCATTAGTATCTGGGACCGGGCGTAGTAACGGTACTTGGCTTATCCCTCCATATCACGAACACCCGTTGACCACTACCTTTTCGTCGTAAGCGCGATCAGCCTGTCCCACCCATCAACTGTCTCATCTTGAGGGTGTTCCATCGTCACCAATCAACGGCCATGTGTGGTCCACCTCATTCTTAACATTTTTCAGATCGCTTTACCACATGTGGAAAGAAAAGTGAATTTTCTATTCAGTAAACCCGTCTCGTACTTACTGCTACCATTAGCGCTGTTGGCCAGCCTTATCGCCTCTATGAGTTGCTCGGTTAGACTCATCATATTGCGAATGCATATAAGGCATTTTGTATACAGAAAAAAGGGACTTTGACAGGTTGACATATTTTCTTGTCCACGAAAAGAATGTATATGTCCGATCTGAGCCTCGCCCGACGGCGTCGGTGTATCTCCATCTACCCCTCGCGCAATGAGCTTTGACAACCTTCTGACACCAAATATCAGGATGAGTTGTTTCCGTGTCTTTGAAAATGCAAAATCAATCATGTGTGCTCTTAGCGAAAGAACCTTTGGAATATACTCAATCATTGTATATGACAGACTCGAAAATTCACAAAAGGTGTACCGTATGTCATCACCTCCTAGATGGCGTTTCGCATATCTGCGACCACTGAATTTCTTCGGTGCGTGGGCGGTGCACTACTTAAGACGTGTGACTGTAATGTATCTCGAAAACCGCCTGGGCCGTTTTGGATAATATCAAAAACTCCGCCAATCAGCAATGGATTCAATTCAAATGTTCCAATGCAAGCAACAGTAAAAAAATGGTCATAGTGTGGGTGAAAATAGGTCGTGGGCTGCGCAAATACAATTGGCCCCACTAATTGTTTGCTTTTTTAATATTCCTCCATAAGTACACTTAAGTTCGCAGCAGTTCTGTTAAAAGAGCCTGCGTTCCAAATTTTTTATTCTCAGTCTAAATCTGATATTGTTTCCACTCCATATAAATGGCACTTTTGCGACCACGGAAAACCATTTTCATATCTACATGCGGACAAGCCATGCGTTTTGCTGATTGTCATTTTTGAAAAATGGCCGTCCCACTGCTAGAGGGTGCCAATGCCGCTCTTGTCATGTCGAGGCAAGGTTGCTTACTGTAGGAGACGCCACGCCGCGGCGTTCTCTTGACAGTGCTGTAATACGTTGCTGATTTACACACCGTATGTTAGAGTGACCTCCTGAATGACTGATGAGTTGGTTACCGCTTTGCTGAGAATTCGTTTCGAAGAACATAGGGGGGGCGAAATTTCGTGGCGAATTTGAAGAACGACTGAAAGCCGTGCTCAAGGACGTGGATGAGAGTCACGGCAAGATTATTTTATTTATTGACGAGCTGCATACGTTAGTGGGAGCAGGAGTTAACGAAGGATCGATCCTCTGTTCTAAGACCTATAGTAAACTCAAGTGAAAAAAATCCAATCATAAAGCACTTTAACGTATGAAAATGTCCAGTTACTTAGAGAAACCACGAGACGCTTGCTCGCTACATAGGCTACACTACCTCTTCCTTGCGTCCCTGTATCTTCTTCCGTCCTCTTGGGCTGGTCATTCTCTCAACTTCGTCGCCATCTTTTCACTCGACTCGAGAGTCACCTAAGAAGTCGTTGTGGAATCTGCTCCTGGAGCTGTACCTTGGGCACTCTGAAGGTTGCCCTGGTAGTAAACTTGCCACAGCTGCACGAAAACCACAATTTAGACCACTAGTAACGACCCAAACTCGTTTTGCAGTAAAGGTAGCAGCCGTGTGGTCCCAGACACAGTATTCCATAATACTCATCTTGACCATGGGATAGAATTGGCTCATGACAAAGAAGCCAAAGAACAAGGCCGATACGTAATTCCACGGGTTTGTCGCGTTTTCATACTCGAAAAAGCGAATCAAAGCTACCAATTGGCTGAACAAGAGGGTGAAAAAGAAGAGCACGTTGGGGATTTCAGTCCACGACGTCTTTTGCCCAGCACCCGTGTTTGCCCACAACTTATCTTTTCCACTCACACGCGCTTGAACGGCTTCAAAAATGGCCATCATCGTAATGAACGAGAACGAAAATCACGTCTGTTGGGCACGCCACACGTCATTATTGTCAACAGCACGATTCGCCAGTAGATTCAGCACCCACCGACAGAATATCACGGGCAAGAAAGAGTAGAGGAATTTCGTTCCACGAGCATAAATTGGAGCGTCATCCGTGCATAGGTAATAAACGGCAATCGAGGCGTAACACAAGGCGGGAATCGAACCGAAAGGGTACAGCACGGAATCGCAAAAGAACATTTTACGAGGAAATGCAAGGGATGGCTTTGGATCCGGGGCAGGGACACGCGGAGGACGCCACTCGGGGTCAACTTCACTCTCATTTTTCATCAATAAAATCTGCACAGCACCCTTTGCCCAACGCTTCTTTTGACCCATTGTAGCAGCCACAGTCTCGGGCACGGCCCCTTCACAAAGACGGATACGATCCTTGGCATCACCTTCAAAGTCCTTTCGAAAGTAGAAAGAGTCCCATCCTGATGTATGGAGCACATTTCCAGTGTACGCATCTTCAGTCTGAGTACCATATTAAATGCCACCAATCGAATCAAATGCCTGACGACGAAACACCACGTTTGACCCGGCAAAAGCAGCTGAATCGAACCCATCGCGACCACACTGGACAGCATCAAAGAAAATGGTATTCTTGTGTCCACAGGGATCGCCCATAATCGTCAACTGCGGTGTATCTTCAAAGTACTGTGGAGTCTGCACGCACGACACTTGATTCCATGAAATGTTATCACTATACTGACGTCCTCCGCCATCAACGGCCTCACCTTCTGAAAAGAAGAAGGGCAGGACCGCAAGCAAGAATTTCGGATGCGGCTTCATATCATTATCAAGAATCAACAAATACTTGCCATCGACCCCCTCGTTAAACGAGGCATTGTTAACGCGCCAAAATTAATTGTGTTGACGATCAATAACTTTAAATTGTTTAACATCTCACGAACCTTATTCACTGCATATTCCAAGCAATTAAATTTGCGTCTTGGACCGGACAGCGTCATTCTGCTGTAAGCATGACAAAGGCACCACTGTTACAATCCATCACAACATAATATTTCTTTCCTGGTGCTCGTACAGTTGCAATTTGGCTACAAGTTCGTGAAGATTCCGAATAGGCTGCGCCAAGTAGGCGGCAATATATGGACAGAGTGGCACTTCACCACGATAAAGGAAACTGGGCGAGCAAGGAGGGCGCATCCTGTGGTCTTCGTCCTGTCCGGTGTCTTGACACCCCACAGGATACTGCAGCCATAGGTCACTAGGTCTCGGAGGTGGTTCGAAAAAAGGATGAAGATCAGGTCGTACCCATCGCCTAAGACGCAGCATTTCTTTCAACCAAAAGCACGTCACAGGCTGCAGTGATACGTTTGCGATAGCTGCGGTAGGTTTGCAGTCGGCCCAGTAACTTGTGATCATGTAAACGACATCGGATATTCGAACATTCGCTGTGTCGTAAAGCGTGCCATTATTGTTCAGCAATAATTTTTCCATCTCCTGACGCTGTGAGAACAGCCGTCACGGAGAGAACTGCGGCGGCATTGTTGTCCATCTTGATTGCGCAAATATGTGTGACGGACACAAAATACAATACTTGAGAATCGTTTTTCGTTTGAGAATCGCTCGGCAAGTCATTCTCATCTGAGAATGGATTTAAAGGGGTAGGGTAAATTTTCACCAATGAGCGTCAGTTTTTTTGAGAATGAGAATGACTTTTTGCGTTTTGGACCAGGGCCTTATGGCCAAAACCAGCTTGGATAATACGATGTTGTTCTAATACTGTATTGCACTAAGCTTCATAGTGTAAGTGAAAATACAAATACGGAAATCCCCCCATTCTTCTTGTGCATTATTAAACAAATTCTTAAGATTTCACTTGGTACGTGTCAATTAGAATGTGCCTGCTGTAATCATTGACTTTTTTAGCAAGAATGGTAGAACAACATCACTGAGATTGCCTAGCAAGAATAATAGAGCATGAGCGGAGAAGGAGCACCAAAACTAAAATTTAACTAGCAACGCTTTCTTTATTAGTAGTACTCACATAGTGATTATAATATTGCACTTAAAGAATTAACGTTATGAACACGTAAATGTTACCAACGTGGTGGTTGAGTATCTAAGTTATATCACACAATAACTGTGGTTCTCACAACTCACGACCTAGATACGTCAACATCCACATTCTAATTCAGTCCTCTGGTAAGAATATCAAAGGGTGCATAGCTACCACCGATTTAGAAGATGTTTTTGTCAAAGTCACGGAAGGTGAAGACGTGTATTATCATGTCAACGACGAGGTCAAAAAGAATGGCGACATTTTGGACACCTCGTGGTAAAAAAATGCCGACCAAGTCCTGTCAAAACCAACCCCAGTCGGTCAAAATTCGCCTCCGATGAATGCGACCGTATCGGGGTTGACTCGCACGCTCTTGCCGCTCTATGCGCTGCTTCACTAGCGATTTTTGATCTCATCCCGGGACATAAAGGGTCTTTTTGCGCAGTATGTGTGACCGCTTGGATTTTTTTACCATTTTTATGATAGTTCTCCAGCGCGTTTTGACAGCAAGTGGGACGACTCAAGACATGACGACCTTGTCCTTGGCTTTTTGGGGCGCTTCGTTCTATCTCTCGTCGTCTCTTGAAGCCCGTGACGCGGTTTGACACCATTTGAGACGTTCCGTGGTTTGTATTCCGTCATTTTTGACACGAAGGTCAAAACCGAAGAAGACATGCTCGAAGCCATCTTACAAGACAAGGAAACAACATATTTCGGTGCCATCTTTGTCGAAAATGTCACGTGGACGACCGATTCGTCGCCCGTAATGGCTTTATTACAATGAAACAGTGCGTCAATCGTGACGTTGCAATGAATCACACAAGCCTATTGTCTCGCTCGTGTAAAAAAACGCGACTGCTGTCGAGAAAGCGACGTGTGAAGTGCACGTCAAGCAAGGGACGTTCCCGATTGATCCGGACGGTGCGCTTGGTTTGCGTACAAATGATGAAACTGTCGAAATTAATTTTGACGAAGCCATGGACGTCATCCGTCGAATCATGGTGGCGTTTTACCTTTCAATGTCCATGAGTACGATTGTCGGGCATTATGCGGCCCCAATTGTCTTGGAAAAAGGCTCGGGATTGAAACGATTGCAGTATCAACACTTGGAAGCACGCCATGCGTCCTTTTTGTACTGGCTGTCGAATTTTTGTACGACTATTGCATGTACGCTCTGGCAAGTGTACGTATGTGTACGATCCATGTGCTCTCCTCGGCGTCGCTCTCGATGACAATAGTAGTAGTATCCAGAACATTACGCCGGCATTTTTTTACTTTCCGTAATTTACCACCAAGAACATTCCTGGAACCTTCTTTCGGGCCAGGTGCTATTTTGGCGACGCAACCTCTCAACCACCTGAGAGCGAAAGCCTCGTCTTTTGGATCTTAGGGTAGTCTTAGACCGAACTATATTGATAAAAGCAATAGAGATTATATTTAGAGAACCTGACCCCATACAGGGTGGTGTAAGCCATGTCAAGCGCGGTGCTGAAAGGGCCTCATTTCATTACACTTTTGGACCCCGACTCTATCCGACTTTGGATTTTCGTCCACGGTGGG
>MIQA02009175.1:0-19924 GCA_001887855.2 Sclerospora graminicola | reverse complement strand
GTAGCGGCCAAGTTATAAACTTTGGAGGATTTTGGATGCGAAAGACGGAAACTGTAGAACTTCTTGTCTCGTGTATCACGAATGAGACAGCCTGGATGCTCGACTTTTCCCTTGGGGACGGATCACCTTCACGTTTGTAATAGTAGAGCACGAAACCTTCAAGGGAGAAAAACGTAAGCGCCACGAGCGGCCAAAGTCCGTTTTCTTGCATAAATGTCCAGTTTTACGGGGAGTTGGAGTCATAGAGGAAGGTGGAGAGAATTTAATATACCGAAGTGAGAGTTAAGAGTGACTTGACTTTTTGATTGCAAGTTGTAGACTATCAAATATCGCTGATTGAAAGCATTGACTAGGTTCGTTTACTTTTCGTGAAAAGGTCTAGGCGATTTCGTCGTCATCCATATCATCAGATAACAAGCCGTTGACAATCCCTTGTCGGTGGAAAGAATCAACAGCTCCCGGTTATGAGACATATTTTAGAGTATATCAGTTCGAACTTAATGTGAAAAAATCAGATCAAAATTTAATTCTTCTTTTCGGGACTTGGGACTGTCCCGGGGTCCCACATTTTGTAAGAACGGCTTTAAGCTATGAGGATATTTCCATTTTGGCCGCAAACCTTTCGTATTTTACGTATCTTTAAATTACCTTTCCACTTTGGTTGCAAACCTTTTCATTTAGGCCGGTAAAAGGTGTAGAGATGCTTGAGGCTGCTCATAGTGCGGAGAAGCATGGCGATGACACCACCTCTCTCGACAATTTCGATAGTGCGTGTCATTATGCGTGATAGCCTCAAAGTCATGCAGAACGCACATGCCATAGATGATACTTAGAACCTTATGCGTCTCTTATATTCAAACCATTGTCTCTTTATATTCAAACCATCGAATGTCGGTGGAGGCGATGAAAAGCTCAAATGGGTCATCCTTACTAGGATCATAAATGCCACGCTGTTGCTGCTCCTTTATTTGGCACATGCGCTTCTGTCGGTATGTTGAAAAGTCCAACTCCTGATTGTAGTACCACAGTACCCGTGGGCGCGGCTTGACTGCAGTCTTAGACAGGATATAGTGAAGATTCATCACCTGATCTTTACCATGGCCACCCACTCGCACCACAAACGAGCGAAAGTTTTTTTTACAAGTCTCTAGCAGCGTTCGCACGAGCGAGTCCACTTTTGTTTTAACCATGGCAAATGAAAGTGCCTCTTTTAGCGGGCCACTATCTGCCACAACTGGTCACACCATTTCTTCATAGCTATTGCCTTCTTTGGCGGCTCGCTAACATGGTGCAGGAAAGTGCGCGAAAATCATCTACCTCAAAGGCGAATTAGGTCTTGGTCTAGTTCACAATCGAGCAGCCCCATAGAAGATTGTCCAGGAGTTGGTTGGGCTTCAGCCATCTGAGCAGCTTTTCTTTCATTGTCTGTATCTGAAAAAATAGTCGCTCTCTCGTGTATACTTTTACGTATACCACATGAGACTCTGACGAAACCGACTCTCTTACCAGGATGTCGCGTGAAGTTTCGGGATGTATCGCAATGTGTGACACAGAGCTTAACTGAATGTAGCGGAAGTAGCTACCCTCTTGCAGAGGAATGTGACGAATAAGCCCAAGATCAGTGCTTCTGCGATTGTGACTCGTGCTTTGAACTCTATTCTCAGTGTTTGTGTTTTAAATCGAGGTCTACCACTTGTTACCGGTCAACATCGTGAACAGAGATGCGACGGCGATGTTTGTGGAGCACAACAAGGACAACACGCGCCATGAAAAGGCGTGTTCATCTTGTCCTTTGACCTCGAGAAGGTTCAGCCTACCACAATCTTTGGGCCGGGTGCTGACGGTTCAAAATTGCGACCGTGTCTCATGACCAGAGGCAAGGCCCAAGGTGTCTGCGCGAAGGAACACTGCTGCACAGACTGCGAAATCTTGGTGAACCTGCTATAATAGTTTAAGCTTCCCAAAAAAAGGTACATAGCCTTTAATGACCGTGGGAAGGACAGCTTGCTCAGGGACACCAAATCATTGGAGCTGGCTTCTAATTCTTCGATCGACACCTGGTGACCTAGATAGTTGACCTTGATCTCCCGCCGGAGACGTTAGTATAGCAACAAGGTTGTTTTTCCGTTGCCTGAGGTCGTTGCTTTGACTCGAAAGAAAACTGTTCGTTGTAATTTCGTGCGAGATGACCGGAATTTCCCCAGTCGTGCTATTAAGGCTTGTTTAAACCGCTGAAGGAACGACTCGCCGAGATCATCGACCACTGGAAGGAGCACGCTCCTCACTTTTTCAGATCTGTCGGAACACTTGAGCGCTTCATGATGATCAATTGGACCGAGGACATGAGGGCTGACGTTTCTGAGCCCAGCGTTTGTTGTCGCATCGACAGGTGGTTCCTTGATAATGGCACAGAGTTGTCCAAGTAGTGTCATGAGATGTAAGCTTTCTGGGGCGAGCTCCCCAGCAACCATGAGTCAGATCGCAGCCATTCCGTTCAGCATTTCCGACCAATTTGGATGTCACCGTAATGAATTTCATTACACACATGTCAGTTAATTCATTCCAGAGCCACCTCCACAAGTACAGACAACGACATCAAAGCAGGGGTACACAAAACACGGGATGGTATGGAGAAGTCCTTACAAAGTTTAATCAACATTTGCCCCTCGTTAGAGAGCTAACGAGGGGGTAGCCCAAATCCAGAGGGGTTCAAATACAGATTTTAGAAGAAGTGAAATATATTGAGATCAGTAATCTAACGAACCTCACACATGTATTAGAGTCAGGACCAATTCATGGATTCATCAGGCGACTATGCGAAGTCAAATTCATACTCGTCGTCGTCTTCTCTTTCCATGTCGCTGCCACCATCCTCAATGACGAGCCTTGTTGATTTTTTCTACATGATGGTTGTGAACCACTATAATGACTTTCAAGTATACAAGACTGTCAAGAGACATAAGCATACGAAAATCAAGTTAAATCTATTTAGTGTGGATTTTTAAGTATTACATAAATAAATCA
The DNA here is from genome assembly GCA_001887855.2 of Sclerospora graminicola. Taxonomy (NCBI): domain Eukaryota; phylum Oomycota; class Peronosporomycetes; order Peronosporales; family Peronosporaceae; genus Sclerospora; species Sclerospora graminicola. Next base: position 16,900 of record MIQA02009175.1, on the reverse strand, counting down.
CTTTAACTTTTTGCACAAGTCAACGCTGACTTCCTGTGGCCCTCCGTACTAACAGACAGTCGGGTCCCGCAACTGAATTACGCACAAGGAACTACAGAAGAAGAAGACTAGTGTATTGCGACTGTCTTCTGTGACTAATTTGCTATTTTTCGTGACTAAGTGGAATTGGCTATTTCGTTCACTTTACGTACCTTTGTGGAGTTTGCACGCACTTACCGGCTTGCTTGTTTCTCGTGGAATCGTTACGTGGAATTGTTTCAGTGGTTTCTTGCAGCAGATTATGAGCCCAAAGTTGACGGGCATATTAAGTTCGATGTTTTTGTACTGTTTAGGTTAAGAATCAGTCTCTCGTGAAAGTCCCCTTACGCAGAGGGTAATTGTGCTGGTTTAAACGCTTACGTTACGTATTGAAAAAAGATTGAATCGCAGTTGTACTACACTGCAAGAATGACGGAAGGTAAAGACGACAAAGTGGCTGCAGCCATAACAGGCATGATGGAATTCCTGCAGAAATTCGATAAGCGACTTAAAAAAGTGGAAAACGAGCGGGCCCGCGATGTGGCTCTAAGTCAATCGCGACCATCGAACGGTTTTGGGGCAGCCTACGAAATCACGGGCTGTTCGGCGGGAGAATGACCCTCAACGAACTCAGCAAGGCGGAAGGCATAGGTCAAGGCGTACCAGGAGCCTTCGAAGCAAGGCAAGAAGGTGTTCCCGCAAATCCAGGACCAACAGGTATGACATCCGAATCCAATCCAACGTAGGCGCTGGACATGTGGCATATGGTGTGAGGCTTGCGAAGCTCACCATACATGATTTTGATGGTACTGAAACATACAAGGGGCTGGGAGCAGGTTTCGAGCATTCGGCTTAGCTGTTCCTGGAAGCCATGGAGGTAGCCCACTTGACCTCCGGTTTTCAGTGGAATGAAAGGTTGAATGTGAACAAGTTGGGTGAACATCTCGAAGGAATGGCGTTACGCTATTTCCAAACGAATATTGGCGTGTGGTGGGCGATGACGCCGACGTTGTACGCTGTTCTAGAACAGCGCATTTAAAGTAAACTTGTCGCATCATCAGGCAAGCGGTCGAAAAAGATCCTAGGCGGTCTTGGACGGAACACCTATTGTATTTGGTTGCATTGGCGCGGGAGAGTGAACTCTCCGATAAACGGATCGTTGAGGATATCGTGAAATATGCGGCGCCAGATATGAAGGTGGTCTTAATGGTCAGGTACAATCCTTTGAGACAGGATTATGTACAGCATGCCCAGGAATTGGTAGGCTGGGCACAAGAAGTCGAAGACAACGAAAGAAGACCCAGAAGGATCCCCAAAGCATTTGTGAACAATGTGAATGAGGGCAAGGGACAGATTATTTGCTTTGGATGTGGGAACGAGGGGCATATCAAGAAATATTGCCTCCAAGAAACTAAAAGAAAAAGTTTCCGGAAAGCAGGAAATGGAGGGCGAAAAACCAACGGTGATACTGAACGACGTTTCGCTCTCGCAACGATGAATGCCATAAAGGCACCAGCACAAGCTAGTGAAATCGAAAAGGACAACATCTGGATCGTCGATAGCGGTGCGAGTCAATTTTTTGCGAGTTTGGGGGCGTAGTAACCCTCCGTTAACACGATGGTCGTAATCGATTCTTCAGCGCTTCTAAGCGTCACTTTTCCAACTTTAGAGACACCTAGCAACCCTCCATCTGGCAGAATCAAGAGAATGTGGAGACCAAGAGGGTCTGGATCTGCCAGATGGAGGGGTGCTAGGTGTCAACTTTTCCAACTTTAGAGACGCCTAGCACCCCTCCATCTGGCAGAATCAAGAGAATGTGGAGCCAAGCGGGTCTGATTCTGCCAGATGGAGGGTTGCTAGGTGTCTAATGTTGCAAAAGTGACGCTTAGAAGCGCTGAAGTATCGATTACGACCATCGTGTTAACGGAGGGTTACTACGCCCCCAAACTCGCAAAAGAATTGATTTTACTTGGATGTCTGAAGAGAAAGGGTTGTGTCTTTGATGGCCGAGACAGGAAGATGAAAGTCACGGTAAATGGACAAACACTGTTTTGTGTGAAATTACTTGGGTCAATTTTCGTGGCTAAATTGACTTCGGATGTGAAATCAACGCAATCCATATTTTAACATTGTGATGAGCGTGGTTAACGATGAGGCCGGAAATGACGAACAGGAAGAATCCTTACATCATTTCCATACGCGCCTCGGACATATTTCATACGATTCGGTCGATAAATTGGCAAAGAATCCAAACTCAGGCATTAAAATAACGAATTTTGTACGTCCGAATTGTTTGACGTGTGCGGAGGGCAACGGGGTGCGGTCAAAACAGCCCCAGAAAGTCACGGGTGCTAATTCTTCGATTGACCGAATTGGAGGGGTCATCTATAGTGACCTAAAAGGTCCCATCACGCCCCGCGATAGGCGCGAAAACCGGTTTTATGTGGTGTTTGTCGACCACTTTTCTAGCTATGTACGGGTCATTGCGGCTCCGACAAAGGATAAAGCTGACAAGATGTTCGAATTTTTCCTCGCCTGGTTCAAGAACGAGTTTTCATGCCGGATCCACGTTCTGCGGACCGACGGAGGCGGGGAGTACAGGAATTTAGAGCTTTTCTGCAAGAGGATGGGCGTACGACGCCAGATAACCGAGTCCGGGACCCCTGCTTCCAACGGGAAAGCAGAAAGGATGGACCGAACCATATTCAATATGGTTCGGTGCATGATATTTGGGTGGGGGGGTCCCTTAATGTACTGGACGGAGGCGGCTGAGTATGCTACGTACATACTCAACCGCAGCCCGACCAGATCTAACCCGGGAAAAAACGTCCCATTTCGAAATTTTGACGAAAAAGGCGATAAATATCGGAGACATTGTTACTTTCGGGTCCCCACGTATAGTTTGGAGGGACCCGCGCAAAAACTGCTCGGAAAACGTGCCCAAAAGGCCCTAATTTTGGGAAAGAATGACCAAGCTAAATGTTACAAGCTTTTGCTGTTAAAGGACAGGGTGGTGACCACCACAAGGCACGTGAGTCACATTGAGACGCGAAATGAACGTGCAAACAAGTTGGTTTTACGTGCGTTGGCAGGTGGTGAGGAGTACGAATTAAATGGCGTGCAAGAACTTTTGGAAGCTCGAGGGAGCGACGAAAACACAGAGAAAGCGCCAGACAAGGCAAGAGAGCCGCTGCAACGAAAGATGAACGAGGAGCTGTGCGTAAGTCCTCCAGAAAGTAAAAAGAGACGGCGAAGACAGCAACCCTAGAAGAAATACGAATGGAAAAATCAGGAAAGAACAGGAGCAAAAGGTCGGAGATATCAGAGGAAGCTCCGAGGAGCTCGGGCGCTGACTACGCTCGCTGATCGAAGGAGCGAGCGGATGGCGAAGTGCAGTCAGATGAGGAAGTCATGTATGCACTTGCAGTGATGGGTCCGAGTACCAAGAAAAGTACAAAAATGGCTGCAATACCGGACCCAAAGGGCTACAATAAAGGCCACAAAAGTACACTAGCCGAGAAGTGGACATTATCAGAACAGGCTGAGATTCGTGCGCTGGAAGACTTAACAACGTGGAAATTAATGAAGAGGGTGGATGGTAAGAAACCCCTTCCAACCAGGTGGGTCTATAAGACCAAGTTACGAGTGGACGGGACGGTGGAGCAATACAAAGCTCGTCTCGTCGTCCGTGGAGATAGACAAGGCTTTGGCGAAGATTATATCTTCCCATTTCCGACTGTAATGGAGTTATATTAAGTAAAACTTATCCTGATCATGTCGCTAGTGTGGAAGGTTTCCGCCAGACACGATATGTGCCTAGTGTATATCATACAGCGGGAACCGAGGAAGAATGTGAAATCCATTTGCAAGTGCCTCAGGGAATGTTTATTTCGAGCAAAACACTAAGAAAATTTGGTGTGAATTGTACGCGAGACCTAGTGTTGAAGCTAGAGAGGAATCGCTATGGTCTAAAACAAGCGGGGCGCTTATGATACGAGCACCTACGCAAGACGATGATCGCCATGGAATTTCGTCAGTGTTTGATGGATACCTGTGTGTTTGTGCGCGTAAATGGAAATGGATTCACGCTTGTGGGCATCTACGTTGATGGCGTATTGGTTACGGCGACCTGTGAAGGTCTAATTGAAAGTTTTTTCGTGATATGCAAGTCCTTGAACTATATGACCTCGGCCAAGTGGAAAATTTCCTTGGAATGCGGATCAAAGGAGATCCTGGGAACGGTTATCGGATCGTCCAAGAGCTGATGATCGAAGAAATGCTAGAAAAGCACGGGTTAAGAACTCAAACCCTGATCGAACGCCGATAAAAAGTGTGGATATCGATGAAAATTTGAACGAACTACTTCCAGAAAGGGCAAGCGGGAACACACTAAGTGTGAAAACTTTTCAATGACTAGTGGGCAGTTTGTTTATCTCGTTGTAACAGGCCGGATATATCGTTCGCGGTTCACCGCACCACACGTCGCACACACGCTCCGACGCTACATGACTATAATGTGGCGAAGCGTGTGGCGCGATACCTGAATGGAACCAAGAGTCTTAACTTTTGTTTAAATTGGGATTAATTTTTCTTTCATATGAACATTTTTTTAAACTCGTGCATGATGGATATGAAAGCTCGCCACTACGAATTGTTGGTTATAGCGATGCAGATTTCACTGCAGATAAGACAGACCAGAAAAGTGTGAGCGCGAATGCTACGTCTGTTAATGGAATTATTGCTGGATGAACATGCAAAAAACAAGGAACGGTAGCACTTTCTACCGCTGAAGCTGAGTTCGTAGCGGCGGTAATGGGTGAAAAAGAAGTATTGGGTGCGCGAGAAGTATTCGAAGAGATTGGAATGGAAACAAGACGCCGATAGTTCTCAAGATCGATAATCAAGCGGCGATAAAACAATTGCAGAGCGAATTTAGTGCCGCGAGCACTAAATACGTGGATGTTAGGTTAACGTTTCTGAAAGATTACGTCAAGAAAGGAAAAACATGCACCCAGAACATATTGGAACGAAAGCCATGGTTGCAGATTTACTAACTAAAAGTTTGGATGCACCCCGAATGGATGAATTACGAAGCCGAATTGTTTTTTTTTGGAATGATTGGTCCTATGAATGATGGAGTTTCCGATATGCATGGAAATGATTGGATATTGCATTTGCGTGTGGATTTCGATGTGTCATGCCCCCCGACTTTTGTCAGCTTGTATATTTTTCAGAGACATCTCTAAGGATAACCCTTACACCACCGCCTAGTCCATGATTTGAGTTTTTCATTGGTTCATGCGGATTCCACCTGTCTGCTGATTGAACAAAATTATCCTAATTTAGCTAAGATACCAAATTTCCTGCGAAAATCTGACGTTAATACATTTTAGCGTTCCAATCAACAGCTAGAGCGCCTCCAGAAATGTGGGTTCACCCGTGGGTCGATTCTGCAAGAGGGTCTTATGTATACTGACTATATCTGTAGAAAACTTGGAGGGTCTTATGTAAACTACACCAAAACCGTTGACTTACTTATAATCGTCAACGGATTGGATAATATTTCGCTGCCTGTAACTATCCACACATTCATCAGCAGAGCTAATGAAGAGGGCGGGTCACATACATCCACCATCGCTAGGCAACAATGCCAAACCATATTATGCTTTATTCTGCTGACTGGCTGCAATCCATACTTTAATCACTAAAATCGACCGGATATCACTTGCTCGCATGGATTTAAGCCCTTCTAGGGTTTTCCACAAAACAACTTGTACTACCCGCTTTCACATATAAACTTCAGGCTCAGCTCTCGGATGCTATCGCCAGGCTTGTTAAAAGAAACCACTGAAACAATTCCACGTAACGATTCCACGCGAAACAAGCCAGCCGGTAAGTGCGTGCAAACTCCACAAAGGTACGTAAAGTGAACGAGTAGCCAATTCCACTTAGTCACGAAAAATAGCAAATTAGTCAAAAGCGTGGCGTTTGACTACTTGATACTCCACTGGCAAGATTATCTACCGATATGATGTTATCTTTGATGAAACCGTATCCTCCTCCTTGGCATTTTCTGCCGACGGACTCGAGACTAGATACATCAAATCCACCAACAGTAATATATATGGATCGCATTATTTTGCCTAAGATACTCCATGAATCACTCGTCAACCTACAGAGAGTAATCTATCTATGCCGGCAGCTCAATCACTAAACTTTCTGCCCTTGGTTGATGCTCTGCACCGAAACGAACAAACATTTAGCTTTGTTGCACAGCCTCCCCAACGAGGCACCAAGTGCAAGCTTGATTCAAACAATATGCAATGACGTTGCCCTTGACATGTTTGTTCCTCTTCTAAATATTCTTGAGGATACTGCAGACGGACATCTTTGGGTAAATTCCACCTACACCCTTCACGCTTTTCGCTGTTGCCGAGCCGCGTACACTCCGCGAAGCTATGACAACTCCTCATGCTAGGTACGGGTTTCACGCCACTCAATCCGGGATCAAATATGATGATGACGGCGCATGACCACTTTACCGCGACCAACAGGAAGGAAATTACTTCGAAACCGATGGGTCAGGGTTGTCAAGTACAACAGCAGCGGCGACGTAGACCGTATTAAAGCTCGAGTAGTAATAAAATGTTTCATCCAACAGTTTGATAATGACTACACAAAAACGGTTTTCTGTGCTACGACTGTAAGGCTACATCTTCTTCTCACCATTGCAGCGATTCGTAAATTTGAATTTCTCCAAAAGCATGTGAAGATCGCTTTTCATAATAACTTTCTGGATGAAGAAATTTATGTGGTGGATTACATTCTCAGGAAAAAAAAGTTGGTGTGAAAGCTCAAGAAGAGCTTGTATGGAGTCAACCAGGCACCGCGTGTGTGGTATTAAACCCTCGTGAACGCCCTAAAAAAACACAATATTCCACCCTCTGAAATGGCATTTTTTGTCAGATCGGTCCATAAGCCGACATGCTAAATTTCAGTATATGTTGACGTTCGTCTGCTCATCAGAAAGCCTCGTCAATGATATCAAATCGTTCCTAAAGCAGCGGTTCTATATAGCCGATTGAGGACTTCCTCGGAAGGTCTATGGAGCAAAACCGCAAAGACCGAACGAACTTCATCCACCAATAAGAGTATGCAACTAAGGTTCTGGATCGTTTAAAAATATTAGGATGTATCCTGTCACTACACCCGTTGACCGCAGCATTAATCTTTCTATTGCCACGAGCCCTTGAGCCGATGTATTGATGAAAGACATTCCATATCGCAAGGTAGTCGGCAGCCTCATGTACCTCATTATAGGATTCCGACCTGACTTTGCGTACAACATGAAAGAATTAAGTCAATATCTATCTAATCCTGGAGAAGAGGACAAAACACCAGTCGTTCGAGGTTTCAGATACCTGCATAACACAACAAGCCACGGACTCAATCTGGACAACAATCTATGCTTATCTTTTCCACGTCAAACGTACTTTCGCCAGTCTCTTGGTGTACGACCAGACAAATGCTAAGCCTGCCTCTATCCATAAAGAGACTACCGCAAAAGTCTTAAATATTTGACAGGCCTCTCTCAATCAAGTTAGGCGGGTGTCAAATCTTTCCGACTCTTGAAATGGAGGCTGATTGGTCAATAAATTTATGTCGAGATTCACAAATTGAGGTACAATCGACACACAAAACACGGTGACTTACAGTGCATGATTGGAATCGACAAAAGTGGATGGGCACCGAAACCAAAATAGGGTACACTTCTGTGGTAAAAAAATTATCGTTGGCTATCATGCGAAAAAACTCCTATCCGTGCGCTTGAATACACTCTCCGGGCACTTCTTCTTGATTTTTAAGAGCTTTAGTCTCTCGTCAGATGCATACTAGCCCCACTGTCCAGCATCCATTTATCCATCGCGATATTTCTAGTATTCGAAGTGATATTGAAATTCATGTTTCTTTCCAGATTTTTGCGGACAGTTCCGCTTGAAATGTCCAGGTTCTCCGCGCTGATAGCACCGATTAATCGTGTTCTTCTTGTCCGTTGTTTCCCCACTTTCATGTGCGTTCTCGTCGTACTCCTTAGCTTGAGCAAATTGGCAAAGATGTATTGTGTGCCTAAATACCCGGGTCGCGTATGGTCGAGTTGTGACATCAAAATCTGTCTAATCTTTAGCGCGGCATGATACAAGACGTTTTAAGACCAAAGCATCTGAGTTGTCATCCACTGCTTCCACCACAACCAACAAATATAGGACGTAAGCGCTTTTGCGCCGTGAAACGTTCATCCCCTGAGCAGGTCTAATCTGCATATGAAACGTTGACAACATCATATACGTTATGTACCTGTTCGCACCAACAAAAGGCTCTTCAGCGCCTTGGCCACAAGCTCTTGAAGCCCGTAAACCAAGGTATCGTTCTTTAGAGGAGCATTGATGTTTCATTTCAATTGATAGTTTTTGCTCAACATGATGAGCTTGCAGGATTGGTGGAAACTACGCAGCGTGCTTTTTCATGTGCTACTTGAAGCCAATCAGATCATAAAATTGACACAAAGTGAATATATGTTACAGAAATATTTCAGCTTCCCAACCGAGATTATACCCAACAAATCAATCCCTCACTCCACTGAAAACCACAGGCAGCATCTGGTATGTTTAACTGCCTCATAAACTTCCGGCCCATGAGTGAAATACCAAGTCCAAACCACGATACGTTTCGTACCATCAAAAATTCGTATCCTAAAATTGCATTGTTTTGCGTTAGGTGCTCTCGTCATATGAGATTAATGATGGCAAATGAGTGGATTTCGTGTCCACACTTCCTACTACTTCAGTATTTGTCGATTGTCATTGACCAACTTCCTCCATGCCTTGCATCGGCTTCCGCTGCTGTCCTCCAGTATTAATTGCATTTACGTCTGCCTACAACTTTAATTTCATAATTGATGTCACCTGAATGGCTAATAATGCGTTGGCCATGACTGTTGCGGTGAATCAGGCACCTCTGGAGCCTCTCCAACGACTATTAACCGACTTCCCTGTCGGTCACACCCGTAGGAAGCCAGGTTTCTGAGTCAGCATGTTAGATATCCTAATACCGTTTAACGACCAAGCTGGTGTAAGGTTACATTTAAAGAAAAGAAAGACACCCAAGACGTAGGGCGTCTACGGCAGGGCCACCAAGGAGGTGCGACGAAGGGCGTTACATATAACGACGAAAAAATCCGCCCCGATTTGCGTAGTGTTTTACATACAATCAAAAAAGATCTGAAAAAGACACAAATATCCGCCCTCGCAATGATTGGCTGACAGATTTTCTTGAAGTACTGATATAAAACAAATTCAGCGAAAAGTTAATTTATTGAGCTTTTACGAGTCCTAAGCAATAGTGTTGTGCATCACCACACGGTGGAAACGTTGTCTTGCAATTTGAGTGCTCCCTCGATTGCGACTGGGCTCAAACAGTGCCATGGAGAATGAGCTGCACTCAGTAATGGATATGGAAACTGCCGCGAGGCGGCGGCCACTGACTGAGAGCTGGCTGAGAGCAAAGGTTTTCGAAGAGACCGTCTAGCGACCTTCACATCGTCGGGATACTCCGACGCATCTTCAGTTGATGAGGCATTCGGATCCACGCTGGAGCTGCCTCCGCACCTTGACGATCACTTGGTGAGTGTATCGCACCGCAATTTACCGCCCGTGGCCTCTCTAGAAGGCAAACGGTTACCGCCTATCGAGCGTATGCGGCCACCCCCTATGCGTATTCCCGTTTTGCCGGAAATATGAAGATGGAGCCGGTTCCTGGCATTAACCAGTGACGACAGGTTAAGCGCGTCATTGTTTGCGGAGCTGGCGTCATTGGCATGACAAGGTCGTACTATCTTGCCAAACAGGGACATGAAGTGCTATGTGTAGAAAATGAGACGGGCGTGGGAGCGCAAGTGAATTTTTGATGGTGCCTTCCTGGACCTAGCCCTTTACGCAAGTTGGTTGGATATGACAAAAATTCGCAAAGGAATCAGTTCAGGTCGAAATCATAAAAGTCGTAGTCGAGTGGCTACAGCTACTACCACGTCAGCTGATGGCAATAGTGAAACCGTCTGTGGAGGCCCTCTTGCAGCTGCAGGAGGCAGCGTCCTCTTCGTCCACAGATGTCACCGTTTCTATGCAGCCAGCACCCCTAAGTGGTCGTCAAGGGAAAAACCAATAAAGATTGAAATGTCTGCATTTTGAAACGCCAAATTTTGGAAATGGGGATTACAATTCTGGTATAATTCGAAAAAAGGTCGCTCGAATAAACACAGTCGTACGATTCAGGAGTTGGGGTTCTACAGTATGCTTAAGTTGTGGGAACTACAGGCAGCCACAAAGAAAGGAGAAATTGTAATGGATCAAACCGCTCAAGATACAATTGAAAATTTTAGAGATTGCAACGAGTTAAAAGTAACATTGGATAGCGACCAGAGCACTCATTTGTCGGAATTGGGCATGGACTTGCATTGCAGTCGCTTAATGAAACGCAAGCTCGGAATCTCGAACCAGCGTTGCGGTCGGAAATGTTTGTACCAGGAGCGATTTTGTCAGCGTTTGGAACCAGTGGAGATGTGCACAAAATATGTCAATCACTTTACCGCTTGTGATTGCGGCAAGATGTGATGTTTCGTTTTAATACCGAAGTGCAACACATTTTAACCGACAAAACGTCAGTGATTGCGCTGCAGACAACGAGGGGGTCGCTGGTTGGAGGTGTTAAGTTGCACATCATGGCGAGAAAATCAGGCTCAAAGCTCACCTAGCAAACCGCGACGTGGCTGTCAATTCAGCAGTTAAAGCTCTGGGAGGAGCAGAAAAAACGAGCGTGATGTGTTCGATCTCTTGACGTTAAATGGGCCGGGCAAGTTTCTGACCATTACCGATGGTCGAATTACATTACAGATAGAAACGATGGTGAGCTCAATGATGAGGTTTTGATTCAAACCCCACTTCCTGGTTACGGTGTTGATGACAAATTTGTATTAGTAGTTGGTGAAGCACTAAAAGATCGCGATGTGTTGACGTGAAAAAAAACAGTGGAACTGGAGAGAAATATTTGACCACACTCATGAAACAAAACCCATCCTACGACGATCTCTTTCTGAGTCTGAAGGCAAATGACGGACCAAACAAATCCCTTGTCATTAGCGATAGATTTTTCTGGAAGACTATATCAACTTGAAAAGTGGGGCAGAGCTAAGTGACACCGCCTTGATTCAAACCCTTCTAAAAGATTATGTGGGGATGAAAAATTTGCATTGGGCGTGAGTGCGGCACAGACAGACAACGATAAGTTTTTTTGTTGAGCGAAAAGATATCTCCTCCGGACTTGTTTTCACGATTGAAATCTGAAGACGAAGGGGCGAAAATGTTTGGTAGCTGGAAATTGAATATGCTGGAAAGATATACTGCCTTTTTGTCAAGACTCTTGATTGATCCCCGGATGGATTTAAGCATGGTCACGGTATTTTTGAAAGATGGGTTTGATGGCAATACAAGCTAGTCATTCTGTTTATGAGAGCCAAGAGACGACTAGCGTGGGACGTGGTGTCCGCAGCGAATCGTTATGAGCATCTCCAAACTAGTGGCAGAAGGAAAAACAAATTTGGACAGCTCATGGTGAATGTGTTTCCTAATGGATTCAATAATCAGAAGAAGATCGCTAAGAAGTTTCGTGCTGACTTCGAGAAGTTTTTAACTCAACGGGGCTTGGATGTGTACTTATGCTAGTGTCGTTATGTTGCTTAGATAGCTCAATTACTAAGAAGTTGCCAAACGGAGATTTTTTATAATAGAGATAATCCGTGACTTACTTAAGGTAAACTACAAAGGTAAAGTGAGATGCATTATAAATTTTCAATGAGTGAATGGCTGTATGAGCGTTTTCGCGTTTTCGCGCCTTTGCCCCCGCGTTAAATGGAGAGGAAATTTAGATTAACAATTTATCAATATATTTAGAAGCGCTGAGCTGCGATTGGCTAGTTCTTTTGTATGGGGCACCAAAAAAACAACGATGCAAATCTGGGCGGATTTTTCCGTCGTTATATGTAACCGTAGGGCGGTTACATGCATTATGGGATGCAGGGCATCCAGACGCAGGGCGTCTATCGCAGGGCGGTTACGAAGTTGAAAGCAACTTCAACTTCAACTCATATTAGGGATTTGTAAATGCATATATATTCATGTTTAACTAATAAAAATACGGCGTGCAAGGTGAGGTGCCAGTTGGCAATCTCACAGGTGGAGCGCAGGGTGCTACAGTATTAAGTAGAGTGAAGGGCACCCACCTCATCTTGAGTCGCCGGGGCCATTCAGGCACCGACCGTAACGGGGTTTATACTTCTTACTGTCCTACAGAATAAACTGTAGAAGCATAGTAGAAACAGGTAACACTGTACTTCTATTACTATTATTATTACTAATAATACTTAGTACTACTACTAAATACTTTTACACAAGGGTTATAGAATTGAGATATCTCTGGGTTCTGTCACTAGTGACAGAACCCAACAGGTTACGAGCCCAACAATCGAAGATGCTGATTGGTCGGAACCACGGGTTAGACCCAAACCCGAAAAACAACCCACAGAAAAAGAAGAAATAACTGGATCCACCCCATTAGACTTCGTTGCATTTCGAAAACAAGACGAAAGTGGACGTAAAGATACAACGGTTATTTCTGCGTGATAGGTCAAGTATCAAGCTACAAATTACCAACTAGAAGAAGAGGATAAAATGGTAATCAAGGATACAAGCCGAGGCATTCGTGTACCAAAGTAGACGGGCACCGACAACTACTCAATATGGAAATTGAAGAAAAGGCGAAGTTTCCCGCGCAAGGAATGCTGGCGCTAGTAGAAGGCCGCGAAAGATTCGAAGTGCAAGAAACAGTAATGCTGAGCGATGCTGGGACATCAGGAACAAGAAGGCGCATTTGTTTCTCGTGGAATATCGAAGCGCAACCTTGCACAAAGACTAACTAGTGCTATCGAGACTGGACAGGCGCATCTGCTATATAATGCCATATTAGATGAAGTCGATGGGATGCCACCGCGGAACAAGCTCGATGTATTGCAAGATATGTTAAGTACGGAACTCCGAAGAGATCAACGCGTGGAAGACTACATCAACGACATGGTGAAGTTTGCCGTAGAACTTGAAAAAGTTGGTGGCCCAATATCGGATGATAAGTATGCGAGATACTACTGACAAGAGCAGCGAGTGCTTATCCTGAACTGTGTAACGGGTACTCAAGAATGAAGGCGCCAAATCCTGGCGCACAATTAACGCTGGCTCAAGTAAGAAACCGATTATTCCAAGCAGAAAGGAAGCGTGACTACACTGGTCAACGACGTGATGGAGCGCGTGGGGTCGCCCTCCAAGTGAACAATGTCGAGGCACGCAGGGCAAGCCTTGGACCACGCATGAGAAGCACAAACACCAACAGAAACTTTGAAGATTCCATAAGGCATAGTCATTGTCGCGTATGTAATGAACGCGGACACTGGTCACGCGACTGCACATTGGAAGACGTGTTGAAGCGCAAGGACAAAGAGGGCGCTCATGTTATAGAAGCCGAACAATCAGCCGAAGCCGTGGAAGTAACCACAGCGATGGTCGTGACAATGGTCGTCCAAGATAAAAAGGTCGTGGCAACGACCGTTCAAAATATGAAGCACGTGCCAATAGCCGTCCAAGACATAGAAGGATGCTGTAACAGTCAATGACATCATGGTGGAGAGCAAAACTTTGTACTCATGGTGACAACCGATGCTGAAGAAACATCGAAGGACATCGAATGTAAGCTACACTGTGGAAACCAAGTACATTTATGTGGCGTACGCGATTGCTTCACGCACCTTCAAGAAGCTGAAGGAAGACGGCTAGTGATGATGAACGGCTCTCATGTCACCGTAAAGGAGAAAGACAGCGCGGTGATCATGATGCAAGGCGGGAACACATTGAAACGCTATATTCTGCAAAACTTATGGTGTGTGCCAAGGGCACGAGTCAATTTTATAAGGCTGGACCTAATGCAAGATGAGGCTTTCGAATTCTAATCTCGCGCAACCAGAAGGTGAGCTGCTTGAAGAGAGAATGGAGCAAGGACTCCGTGGTATTTAAGATAAAAATTATGAAGATTGCGGGTATCTACCGCATGTTCTCCCCTCATCCTGCCCGTATACCGATGGGGACGTATGGCGTTACGACAACCATTGAAGAAACTAAGAGCGCAAACAAGAAAGGCAGATGCTAACATGGAGACGTGGCATCGTCGTTATAACCATGTGGGGATGAAGCTACTCCGTAAGATGGAAACAGATAACTTGGTGCAGGGCGTTAAGATCATTCGGGAGTTGAATTACTGTGCTTGTGATCGGTGTGAAGTGTCGAAAACAAGACAAATGCATTATCCATCCAAAACTAAGAAGGCCGAAAGACCATTGCAACGTCTACACATGGATGCAAATACAGTTGGAGAGAAGAGTGCAATATGTGGAAGCAGATATTTTCTGCTTATTGTGGATGAATATTTACGTCACAAGTGTACATTTCTACTACAAAAGAAGTCAAGGGCAGTAGACAACATCAAGAAGCTAGTAACAAGCTTGAACACAGAGCTCAAACACAAGAGAAAAGTGGTCCAAGAACTGCTTGCTGATCAAGGAATGGAATTAATCAATTCCGAGTTTCAAGAATATTGCTGTCAAAGAGGAATCAAGATACAGACCACAAACGGATACAGCCCACAAGAAAATGGTGTGGCAGAACGATGGAATGGTGTCATCGTTCTAACGATTAGGACCATTCTAGAGGCGACACAACTTCCCTTTGCACAATGGGGCGAGTACCTACTACATGTAGTTGATACATGGAATGTTACAGTATCGAATACAATTGGAGATCACACCACATGAGCTACTGTATGGAGAACGCCCAGACGTATCCCATCTACGGACGTGGGGCTGCGTGATTTTTGTTTACCTATCAGTCGGTAGACGTAAACGGAAGAGAAGCTCAGATCCAGGACAAGGAAAAGGATCCTGCTGGGATATTGTTCGCGCACGAAATGATATACGTACATGGACGTTAGAACGGCGCTGTGGAACAGCAGGGTAAGACAGCATACGATTCAAAGAAGACTGTACAATATAGTCGAAGAACATGGAGATATTTCTAGACAATGCCTATGGTGATGAAGCTAAACAGATACCATCTGAACCTCTGTTCGCCAAGATGCGAAACGACATGAGAAGTCTTGAGTTCGCAGAAGATAATCCGGTGGCAACAAGATTTCAACCTAGAACAGGTTGAAGTGTACACCGAGGGCCAGGGGGAGTCGGACTCTACAACTAGACATGAACAAGACACGGATACACGGCCTACAAGAAAAGGAAGCCTAATTCAAAGTACAAGAACTATGTGCAAGTGTATCATGTGAAGTACAAGAAGGCAAGAAAGCCGAACCTAGCGCAGGGTGCATATGGTAGTGATAAGACCAAAGGACAAGCTTCTCGCACATGAGATTAATGTACCGCAGACCTACAAGCAGGCTATCGCTGATGAGCAGTACGCTGACTACTGGCTGGCTGCTATGAAAGGAGAGATGGCATCACTGATTGGACATGACGTGTAGATACTAGTGCAACGCAGGGCGAAGCGCACAGAGCAGAATGTTATCACAAATCGATGGGTGTATGTATCTCCTGAAGGACCAGCAAGGCTACGTCAAACGTTTTAAGGCACGGCTAGTGGTGCAAGGATTTAAACAAGTCTATGGCATAAATTATTACGAGACATATGTACCAGTGATCAGATTCGACACTATTCAAGCGGCATTATACTTCGCGCTAGAAAGAGGCTGAGCAGTACTACAATATGATGTAAAGACAGCCTTCTTGCATGAAGATTTGAGTGAAGCAGTTCTCATAGATCAGGCCAATTGGCTTCGAAGAAAATTACAAGACTATGTGTGCAAGTTAGTCAAGGATCTCTGTGGATTAACGTGTGGTGAAGTGCTTCAGAAATTAACGGACTAATGATGATGGATGCCCGCACCGGATTGGCTGAAATGTCGCCCTTAGCTGGATGCCCGGACTGGTCTATAGAAGACGCGATCTGGGAGCTGCCGGGCGCACCTGCGAGCGGCCGGGCGGCGCCAGGCTGGGATCAGGCTGGCGGACGTGATAGGGGGCGTGGATAGTCGAGCTGGCGGGCTAAGCGGACGGGAAGGCCGCGGATGTTGGACGGCCGGGTGGCAGATGGGTGGCGGGTTGTTTGGAAAGTATGAGTGAAAGGAGCCTGAAGGAAGATGATTGTTCTAGTGGATGAAGGAGGCACCCGGATCGTATGAGAAGCTGCCGAGGAATTGCTAGCGCCAGCGGCCAAGGGGCTCGGATGGATGGCCATCCGGACTGGTACCAGCTGGGTTCGGTGTACCGGCCGGGTTGGTACCATCTGGGGTTGGTGTACCGGCCAGGCGGGTACGCAAAGTCGGAGTTAACCGGGTTACTTCGGGTAAGGCACATGACTGGTCAGCCGGGTTATTTGGGGTAGGTTACACAAAAGGGAGTATTGGATATAGGATAAATCAGTATACGTTTCGCTTTCCTAGACACAAGTCGCTTTCATTGGTTCGCAGCAGAGGGCTAACAAGGTCCCCTCTTGCTGCTATTGGTTTACCCGGGGAAGGTTAAGTTAACCCACCGGAAGTCCCCTGACCGGAGTCGCGGCGACTTCGTATACTCACCTCAAGTCGCCCGTGTTTTGAACACGGTATTAAGTATTGGGAAGTGGTGACATTTTGGCCTTCTGTGGAAGAGGGTGGAGTTATATCT
>MIQA02009171.1:0-12655 GCA_001887855.2 Sclerospora graminicola | reverse complement strand
GTGTAACAGGGCAACTGTTACGCGGCTTACACTGTAAAATTGCAGTGAGGAAGCGTGCAATTTGAGTAGGACCAAATGTAAATTTGGTCCTCCTTAGTTTACCTTAGATAAACTAATAAAGACTAATTAATTTATTAATTAATCTATCACTTAAGTATATATATACTTAAGGCTACTTGTGTACTAGAAGGTAAGTTTAAGAGTGAATATATTATGAGTGGTTTAGAGTTAATAACTATAATTAAAGCTAAACTAATCATACAAACATGTAGTATAAAGCTGGTCTGAATGATATTTCTATCATTATTACTTGTTAGATTCGATAATGATATCAGAATCTGTTCTCAAAGTGAATTATAACAACTTATAATCCAGTATTCACATTTCAAACATTAGGTCTGAAATTGAACTGTGATATTTCTACTTAAATATCATTTATGTAATGGCACCCCATTACACTGTCCATGTACAGTCACTGTCCCTGCTGTTAATTCTTCTACACGTCTTTTCGCCATTATTCTTGTATACACTAGTCGTCTTTGAACACCGGGTTGCGGCACTAGTTGTCGTAGAGTACCTCAAAACCTCGTACTTAATCCAACAATACGCGAGAATATCCACAAAACCAACAAATCTCTGAAAACTTTATTAGCGGGTGCCTAAATCCACAGACCCGACAGTTTAAACCTCGCCGTCTACACTAAGGCAGAATAATGACGTGGTGAGGTCACTATACCAGCATTTAGGGAACAATTAACCCTGAAGTCAATGCCCACACTCCTTAGTTTGGTTGTAGTAAGCGGCGACGTTCGGGGAGAGTATTGTCTTGAAGGTAATCCAGATACTTAGCGTCGATGTAGTCTTCGTCTACCCATTCCCTCTTTATAATGCCGGACTGGCCCAGGCGCATGTCTTTCCCCGTGGGCAGGCTGGTCATGTGGTCCTGGACTGGAGCGGCCAGCATTGGACCGACGTTGCGTTTTCAAGTACTTTTCCATCATGGCCGAAAACATCGATCGGCTCCCTCGCAAATTTCTGGGCTGGCTCGGGCATCCGACTCCCACGATGAGCCGGCTGGTCCTGTGATCGTGGACTGCCGCGGCTGGCACTAAACCGACGTTGCTCCTCCAAGTATCTTTCCAACATCGCCGAAAGCATGCTCTGAAGGTAATACGGCACGGGAGGTCCAGCAGGGGGGGCGGCTTAGGATTCTTCTTAATTCTTGACTACACACCATCGGGAATTCTGTATGTAATTGGATTAATCCACAATTTTCTAGAAATTTGATGGAGATGGTGATTAAATCGAACACTCGATTTCGTTTTTTGGAGATATAAAATTTGATATAATGTTGTAATTTGTTGTTGGTTATCATTTTTTTGCTTGGACATTTCAAATAAAATTTGCTTAATGGTAGTGGTTTCATGGGGCTGGATCCGCCGCCACCGTCCGGGTCTGAACGTTATGTTGTCTGGCCGCTTTTCGATCGGGGACATCTATACAAACGTTATTCACAAATTAGTGGCCATTGCCACACGCGAGCTCCCTTAGAGCTAATCGTCATGCGAGTAATACCCACAGATGAAGTCGAATCTAACTCCGAAGGGGCAGACTCGTACTGCGAAGAACCTAAATTTATTACGACCACCTGCTGGCCGGTGTTGAAGGTGGGGTCACCTCAGCTGTTGGCGACATCTTCTGCGGTGGAGAGTGGCCCACTAGCGGTACCAGACGGTCGTGAAGCGCGCTGGATGCCTCCTTCAGCCTATCCACCTTCAGGTCGAACAACTGGCTCAGGTTAAAATCGCCGGTGTTGATGCCGGCTTGCTTGAGCTGATCGAACAGTCCTTTAATGAGGGCCACGTGGATGTCTGAAAAAGATGGGGGAAAAACGGGACCCCTTAATACACCCAGGATTTTTGGTCGAGTTATCTTCAGGACCCATGCGTTCGTAAGAACTGACCGAACTCGCGAAGGTGATAAGTACGGTCCAGGTCGGTGTCTTGAAACTTCTGTAATAAACCGTCCAGCTTTTCTTCTTCTTTTTCAAAACGTTGCCTATCTTTGTGAGGTAGATGACCTGCTCCTTGCCCGTCCAGCTTTTTTAGGGGTAGGTGACCTGGATGATGACCTGGATGGTGACCTGGTCCTGAGCTGGCCATCTTTCCACTCTGGTCATATCCGACCTTCAGTTCTTCTTCTTTCTTCATTTTTCCTTCTTTAATATCCATTACATGCCCTTGTTTCTTCGGATCATGGTCAAAACCATTATCCTTCCTCGGACTATGGTGACCTGCTCCATAGTTCGAGGTGGCTCCAGATGGTGCATAGTGACCATAACTATAGTGACCGGCACCATCGTCCTGACCAGCTCCAGTAGGATCCTCAACGGGAGTACATTGGGGGCGATATGCCTCCCCCAATACACCCGACACAACGGCTTCAACAAATTTGACACGTTTTGGTCTTTCGCACACTAAGGAATCGCGGTGATATCCAGTGTCACCAAGAGATCCGGCCACGTGCACCATTGTGGTGTAGTCGCTAGAGAAATTCCTTCTGAGATTCAAACGCCCACGGGGGGCCCAGATGACTGACTGTCGAGGGGGGTACTCTGTCCATCCAGGTCTTTGTCCTAGCCAGCATCAAGCCGGCTGGACCGTTCACTTCCATCACCTTGGCCGTGTTGACTGGGATGATCCATGTTATGTAAAGCTCACCTTATGTACCCGTCAGCACTGGCGATTACGCTCTCCTGGTGGACTCTAGGGAGAAAAAGTTTAAAGTCGGTAAAAAAGGTGGATGAGGGTAAGGACTAAGGTTGCTCTTGGGCGGGAATCTTCACCGAAGAGTGGATTGGCGTTATACTTGACATTTGTAAACCGAAAAGGCTGGACCGAGAAGAATCGACCGGCCAGCTTAACCAAAAATAATAAAGGGGTTACTCCAATCTTATGTGTAATTAGGGTATCCAAACAATACTCCCCAATCTTCCACAGTAAGCCAAAACTTCACCACACTTTTTTATAGAACTAAACCGTGTTCCCAACACGGGCGACTCAAGTTGAGTATAAGTTTCACAGCGACTCCACTTCCGGTGGGTCTTTTTCAACCTTCCTCGGGCAAACCAATTACAACTTGATGGGACCTTTTAACTCTCCGCTGGGAACCAATGACGACTTGTGTCTTGGAAAAGCGAAACGTATACAAATTTTTATCCCTAGATTCAGTATAACATTTGATGTATCCTACCCAAAATAACCTGACCAGCTTGACCTGGGTGGATATGTGACTTACCTGAAATAGCGTGACCAGCTTTTGCTGGACGTTTATTGTACTGTACACCAAATATCCCGACCATCCTGGATACCCATCCACCTCGACCTGGACGGAACCTAGCCGCCAACCCCGATTCTTTCTTCATGGCCGCTCACCCATTTCCGGTGTTCCATCCGGCTACTACAGGGACATAACCTTCCATGGAGCCTCTCATATACCCATATCCTAACCAATGCCCCCCCTAGCCACCTATGGCCACCATCCACGGCCATCCAGCCCCACTTGGTCCAGCTAGTCAACTTCTGGCTGACCTGTCTCTGAGCATCTGGATCACCTCTTCTAGCCTGTTTCCAAGCCTTGTACTGATGCGGCACTTGCGAGTGTTCTCGAACACCTCTGGCAGCTGTCATCCTGCGTCTGTTGGTAGCCGACCCGGGCAGCTAGCTTGGACCCACATTTCTACCAACCAGGTAAGTAAATTTACGTTTCATTAGTCCGTTAATTCCGGAACCATTTCACTCAAGAAGTATAGTAAGTAGGATAATACGAGGAGGTTGTCAATAATAATCTTACACATGTACTGTAATTGATTTTAGGCTGATATCTGTAAGATATTTTAGAGCGGCACCGTCCACTGGATGAAGGGGTAAACCACAAATGTTAGCAACAGGTACTTATTTGGGACCACGATGTGCTTCACACACAGCCCACAATGAGGTAAAACAGGATGCGAGCTGTGTATAAAGTAAAGAGATTATAAGCTCGAGATTATTGGTGATGCTCGACCACCAAGCCATGTTGTCCTGCATCGACTGCAACGTTTGCTTGGTCTCTTGGTCAATCGTAACATGTATGATCTTGTTCATCAGGTATGACTGGTAGCCTTTTTACAGCCACACATACAAAGTGAAAAACACATAAGCGAGTGCTTTGGGTGTTCCTAGTAGAGTGTTTATAATATTTGCCATGTCACTTCGTGGTACGGTCTAGCGTCACCCAGACGTTGCTATACAATTGTGCTGCTTGGAAATCCGGCCACAGACAGCTGTAGTCCTGCTAGACGAAACGTAGCTGCAGAATTCAGACATTCGCGAAAATTTGTAGTGGAGCAAAACGTGAATGCGTCCTGCTCGTGCATCATTAATAATTTAACACGGTGAAGTTTATCCGACAGAAAAAAAAACCAGGCACTTGTTGTGCCGACGCTGGTCCATAATTTGTGAAAGCGGAATCGTAGCCTCGGCCAGTTTGGTAGGTTGGCTCAATTGTCCAGGATTGTACACCTCTACAGTAGTACCAACTCAGCAAAAGGTGCACACTTGTTAAACACGAATGTTTCATGCCAGCGCGGATTAAGCTAATAGACTTTTTTTCGTGCACTAGACTTTCTTCAAACCCTTCCCATTTCCTGTCCGTGTGACTACTTTACTGTTAGCATGACGCAAACGAACGGGTCGCTCGTAATCGAGTCTGTCGACGGTAGACCAATTGCTTCCACCACTTTTACATACAGTTGCCCTATGTGGACCCTTCCCTCGATCACGGGGTCCGTTTTGCTCTGGATCTAGTCATAGCAACAGCATTAGATCAGCAAATAAACCGTGTTGTAACGGTGTCGCACCTCCGCTGACGAGGTGGGGTATTTTTACAGAAAAATTAATCGATGAGCTCTACCGGTATCCAAAAAAATACTACTATACATTTCACTTTGGATGAGGATATTTTCACTTTGGTTGCAAACCTTTCGAATTTTACGAATATTTAAGTACCTTATTCACTTTAGTTGCAAATCTTTTCATTTAGACCGGTAAAAGGTGTAGACGGTGAGATTGGTTACAACGGTCCACTGGAATGATTTCGTTTGATGGTTTTTTTTTGTCGTTCCGATTTGTCGTTGCTCGTTGAAAAGCAATACAATGCCACTTCTTTAGGAAGATATTCCTTTTGTGCCACCATATTGATTTCGTTAAACGTATATTGTTTAAACTTAAAATGGGAACTGTAGGAGCTGATTTAGTTGTAGGACGGCCACTTATAGAGGGAGAATATGGTTGTGATGACGATACGGCGGTAGTTACAATCAATAACTTGGTTTGTACGGGGTTCTTGGACTCAAGAAGTATACCAACGTCTAAGTTAATGTTCTGCATCTTTATATGATGTTTCTTCACCGTTGTATGCCATGGAAGAAGACGCAAAAGTTGCCACACGTGGAGATCAGAAGTCAAGATGGTAAAATGTCAGAAAATCCGTCATGATCTTTAATAACCTTAGGTGCCACCTAGTAGATATTAAGATGTTCGTTTTCATCCATTTGCATCTCTAGGAAACTTGGCCAATCAATATGACATTCACTGCTTGTCTGAAGATGCTCCGGTAGATATAGTAACAACTAAACTAGACTACTTGTATGAAATTGAACATATATTGAGAAGTGATTAAATCTAACCTACTACGTGTTTCGGCGCTTAGTATCATCTATCATAGACTTCTTTATTCTTGTCACTTTTCCTCGGTATTATCCTGCGTCGTCTCCTTCTATATACACCATTTGTAATGCAACTCTAAAGTTAAATATCGGAGTGCTAAAATTACTAACACTTTACCTTTTGGTCATAAGTATCAGTGTCGGCGTTTAATTATCCGATATACTTAACCGGACAATAATATTGTGACATTTGACGGTAAAACTTAAAATTCAAATAAATGCAAATTTTGCTTTATTCCAATGTCGTCGCGCAATTGACACAACCTCGAGTATGGCACTGCTTTCGTCAATATGTTGGCAATCATTTTATTAGTAGCACAAATTTTAGGTTCGATATCTTCATTATTTTAAATTCCAAACCCGGTATTTCAACCTTATGACATTTTCCGAAATTGCCTTGATTGCCGATTGGTTGTCGATGGAGATAGTCGTCGGTTTTGTAACTTCCGGACCGATTTCGCTTCGAATCTCGTAATAACCTTGCATTTCTATCTCCACATTAGAAGCTGCGTAAAACTCCGCTTCCATTCTCGATAACGACACGGCGCCCTGTTTCGTGTAGATCCAGCTAACGGTGATATTATTCACCTTAACAATGCCTTCTGTAATTGATTTCCTGTCTTTTTTCGAAGCTGCGTAGTCTGCATCGCTATAACCATCAATAGTAAACTTGTTTTCCTATTTTTTCAATTCCCATGTGAAGTTTGTGAATTTTTGTTCTTTTCAAATATTTGGGGATTTTGTTGGCCAAATGCCAGTCCGCTTTCTTAGGTGCGTGAGTTCGACAAGTTACCTTGTGAACCGCAAAAGAAATGTGTGGTCAAGTGCATCTACATATCCTTAACAAAGCTTCCACTAAACACGCTTGATAGACAACATCGGTTTTTATCGAATTTTTGCCAAAGTAATTGGACGATTCCAGGTTCAGATCATCGTATTCGTTGCTGATGGGTATTTTAACTGATATTACTTCTTCAAGGCCGAAATACAACATTTCTCCGGATTGCGGATGAAATTTGAAAATAACGAAAGCTACACCCTGGACAAAGAAGTCTTGATTAACAATTTGCTACGTGTGACTTTTCCAAGTTTTTTATTCCATATCATCCATCAAAAAAATATCCACAAGTTTTTCGTGTGTGCCACTCACAAGCAGATGGTGGTGAAGTAGTTCCGTTATCCACAGACTGATGAGAAGTAAACCCACCTACCTGATTGGTAGAAATGTGGTTTCAAGCTAGCTGCCCGGGTCGGCTACCAACAGACGCAGGATGACAGCTGCCGGAGGTGTTCGAGAACACTCGCAAGTGCCGGGTCAGTACAAGATTCGGAAACAGGCTAGACGAGGTGATCCAGATGCTCAGAGACAGGTCAGCCAGAAGTTGACCAGCTGGACCAAGTGGGGCTGGACGGCCGTGGATGGTGGCCATAGGTGGCTAGGGGGGGATTGGTAAAGATAAGGGTATATGAGAGGCTCCATGGAAGGTTATGTCCCTGTAGTAGCCGGATGGAACACCGGAAATGGGTAAGCGTTCATGAAGAAGGAATCGGTGTCGACGGCTAGGTTCCGTCCAGGTCGAGGTGGATGGGTATCCAGGATGGTCGGGATATTTGGTGTACAGTACAATAAACGTCCAGCAAAAGCTGGTCACGCTATTTCAGGTAAGTCACATATCCACCCAGGTCAAGCTGGTCAGGTTATTTTGGGTAGGATACATCAAATGTTATACTGAATCTAGGGATAAAAATTTGTATACGTTTCGCTTTTCCAAGACACAAGTCGTCATTGGTTCACGGCGGAGAGTTAAAAAGGTCCCATCAAGTTGTAATTGGTTTGCCCGAGGAAGGTTGAAAAAGACCCACCGGAAGTGGAGTCGCTGTGAAACTTATACTCAACTTGAGTCGCCCGTGTTGGGAACACGGTTTAGTTCTATAAAAAAGTGTGGTGAAGTTTTGGCTTACTGTGGAAGATTGGGGAGTATTGTTTGGATACCCTAATTACACATAAGATTGGAGTAACCCCTTTATTATTTTTGGTTAAGCTGGCCGGTCGATTCTTCTCGGTCCAGCCTTTTCGGTTTACAAATGTCAAGTATAACGCCAATCCACTCTTCGGTGAAGATTCCCGCCCAAGAGCAACCTTAGTCCTTACCCTCATCCACCTTTTTTACCGACTTTAAACTTTTTCTCCCTAGAGTCCACCAGGAGAGCGTAATCGCCAGTGCTGACGGGTACATAAGGTGAGCTTTACATAACATGGATCATCCCAGTCAACACGGCCAAGGTGATGGAAGTGAACGGTCCAGCCGGCTTGATGCTGGCTAGGACAAAGACCTGGATGGACAGAGTACCCCCCTCGACAGTCAGTCATCTGGGCCCCCCGTGGGCGTTCGAATCTCAGAAGGAATTTCTCTAGCGACTACACCACAATGGTGCACGTGGCCGGATCTCTTGGTGACACTGGATATCACCGCGATTCCTTAGTGTGCGAAAGACCAAAACGTGTCAAATTTGTTGAAGCCGTTGTGTCGGGTGTATTGGGGGAGGCATATCGCCCCCAATGTACTCCCGTTGAGGATCCTACTGGAGCTGGTCAGGACGATGGTGCCGGTCACTATAGTTATGGTCACTATGCACCATCTGGAGCCACCTTGAACTATGGAGCAGGTCACCATAGTCCGAGGAAGGATAATGGTTTTGACCATGATCCGAAGAAACAAGGGCATGTAATGGATATTAAAGAAGGAAAAATGAAGAAAGAAGAAGAACTGAAGGTCGGATATGACCAGAGTGGAAAGATGGCCAGCTCAGGACCAGGTCACCATCCAGGTCATCATCCAGGTCACCTACCCCTAAAAAAGCTGGACGGGCAAGGAGCAGGTCATCTACCTCACAAAGATAGGCAACGTTTTGAAAAAGAAGAAGAAAAGCTGGACGGTTTATTACAGAAGTTTCAAGACACCGACCTGGACCGTACTTATCACCTTCGCGAGTTCGGTCAGTTCTTACGAACGCATGGGTCCTGAAGATAACTCGACCAAAAATCCTGGGTGTATTAAGGGGTCCCGTTTTTCCCCCATCTTTTTCAGACATCCACGTGGCCCTCATTAAAGGACTGTTCGATCAGCTCAAGCAAGCCGGCATCAACACCGGCGATTTTAACCTGAGCCAGTTGTTCGACCTGAAGGTGGATAGGCTGAAGGAGGCATCCAGCGCGCTTCACGACCATCTGTAACCACTAGTGGGCCACTCTCCACCGCAGAAGATGTCGCCAACAGCTGAGGTGACCTCACCTTCAACGCCAGCCAGCAGGCGGCCGTAATACATTCAGGTTCTTCGCAGTACGAGTCTGCCCCTTCGGAGTTAGATTCGACGGATTCATCTGTGGGTATTACTTGCATGACGATTGGCCCTAAGGGAGATCGCGTGTGGCAATGGCCACTAAGTTTGGGGGATACGAAGATCCAGATTCGCCCGATCGAAAGGAAGGCAATCAGCATAGCGTCCAGACCAGGACGGCGATGGCGGATCCAGATCCAAGAGGCGAAGACGTGGATTTGCAAATTAAGATGGAATCCGAAGCCGGCAGCCAAGCTGGCCTCCAATTCACCCTTGAAGTGGATCCTCAAGCTAGCCCTCAAGTGCCGGATCACCTTCAGAGCATGGCTTCGGCGATGATGGAGCGATACTTGGAAGAACAGCGTCGGGGTAGTGCCAGCCGCGGCAGTCTGGGGTCACCGGACCAGCCGGCTCGTCGTGGGAGTCGGGCGCCCGAGCCAGCCCAGTACTATGCGAGGAAGACGATCGATGAAGACATGGAGTCAGTGCAGTCCAAGCAGAGTGAGCCCCGTGCCGTCCCGTTAAGCCGCCGGGCAGGTCGGCGGACTGGACGGCCAACGAATAGGAAGCTGTCTCTCAGCGACGTGGATATGGAATCCGTCAAGTCGGCCAGGTGCCGCTATGATCCGGATGACTTGGACCTGGGGATGGCTCGCCAAGCCAATGTGGCCTCAGCCCAAGCGTTTGATCCGGACTCAGGGGCGATTACAAGGGTGCGATGTCAGCCACTCCGAGTTGAAGGATTTCACTGGACGGGACATGGACGAGGACCAAGCCCGAGGATGGCTGAGCAAGACGAAGTGGGCATTTCTCAGAGACCGGACGCCGGGATAATTCCGCCCGGCTAGTCGTGCCGACTACCTTGCAAACGGATATCCTCCACCACTATCACATAAGTTTGGAAGGGGGACATCAGGGCATCGGAGGGACTTATCATAAGATCAAAGCGCATTTCCACTGGCAAGGTCTCTATCGCAGTGTGCAGGCTTATGTGGAAAGTTGTCCGGATTGTGAGACCAGGAAAGGTCGGCCGACCATTAAGGGACGGTCACCTGGAAGCATACAAGCAACTTATCTTTCCAAGTCATTGCGATGGAACCGTCCAGGTCGACGTGGATGGTTATCCAGGTGGTCATGCAACGGGTGTACAGTACACAAAACGTTCAGGTTGAGCTGGTCACGCTATTTCAGGAAAGGTACATAACCATCCAGGGCAAGCTGGTCAGGTTATTTTGGGTAGAGTGCATCAAAGGATATATGGATCTAAGTTAACGTTAAAATCAGTATACCTTTCGCTTTCTATGACACAAGTCGTCATTGGTTCACAGCGGAGGGTTAACAAGGTCCCCTTTAGTTGTTATTGGTTTTTCCGGGGAAAGTCACCCACGGGGGCCCAGATGACTAACAGTCGGAGGGGGTACTCCGTCCATCCAGGTCTTGATCCGAGCCAGCATCCAGCCGGATGGATCGGTCACTTCCATCACCGCGGTCGTGACGTCTTGGATGATCCATGTTCGCCAAGCTCACCTTGTGTACCCGTCAGCACTGGCGGTTGCGCTCTCTTGATGGACCCTAGGGCGAAAAGTTAAAAGTCAGTTAAATAGGGAAACGAGGGTTAGGACTAAGATTGCTCCTGGGCGGAAATCTTCACCGCAGAGCAGGATTGGCAATATACTTGAAGTTTGTATACTGCGACGGCTGGACCGAGAATTATCGATCGGCTAGCTAAACCAAAGATAACAAAGGGGTCAATCCAGTCTTGTGCGTAATAGGGAATCCAAACAATACTCCACAATCTTCCACAGTAGGTCAAAACGTTACCACACTTTCCAAAAGAGATAAACCGTGTTCAAAACACGGGCGATTTGAGTGGATTATAGGTTTCACAACGACTTCCAGTCAGCGACTTCCGGTGGGTTCCTTTAACCTTCCCCGGGCAAACCAATAGCAGCAACAGGGGACCTTGTTAGCCCTCTGCCGTGAACCAACGAACGCGACTTGCGTCTTAGAAAGCGAAACGTATACTGATTTTTATCCCTATATCCAATACAACCTTTTGTGTAACCTACCCCACATAGCCCGGCTGGATAGTCATGTGTCCTACCTGAAATACCCCAGTCAGCTCCACCTAGATGCCTTTGTGTACCGTTCACCAGCCATCCAGCTCAACCTGGATACGCCTTGGTGTACCGTACACCAACCATCAAGCTACCATCCAGCAAACATCCGGCTAGGTTCCAGCTAACATCCGGCTGCTATCCATGCTACCATCCGGCTACCATCCAGCTACAATCCGGCTACCATCCAGGCTGCCATCCAGCTCCACCTGGATACTACTTCGTGTACCGTACACCAAATATTCTGCTACCATCCAGCAATTATCCAGCTCATACGGGATGCTCCTTCGTGTACCGTACACCAAATATCCGGCTCAAGCATCTACCTCCGGCGTCCCATCCGTCTTCTCCAGGGGCCTAGCCTCCCTCAGGGTCCTTCGCACGCACATCCTTTAGATGATCCGCCCATTAGTCATCCACCATCGACGGCCATCCAGCACACCTGCCCTGGACGGCCTACTTGTGGCTTTCGAGTACCTTGATCACGCCCATCTGGCTCAATTCTATGCCTTGCACCATCCTGCGGCTTGTGGATACACCCGGCAGCTAACAGCCTGCGTCCTAAAGTGGCCAATCCGGGCAGCTGGCTGGGACCAACATTTCTACCAATCAGGTTAATGCATTCCCTTCTCATCAGCCCGTTAATTCCAGGACCACTTCACTACAGCCGCCGCCTGGGTCTTGTCGCAGCCGTACAACGGTTGAGGCACGATCTCAATACGCATCTCACACTTTGAAACCCCCACCGTTTTCATGCCCGGCCACGACGATACCGACACGAATTTATCGTTGGATCACCCTTCGAGTACATCATTCCATTGCCTATACCGAAATATCTTTTATCTATTTCCACAATCCAAACACCCATCCAGCTTCGCCACTGCATCACCACTCCATCGCACATGCTGACTCCAAAACGTTTTTTAATCCAGCACCCGATTGGCCCATTTTCGGCCAGACTAGTTCCTATCCATCATTTTATTGGTAGATTAATATTACTTAAACTGGCCGGACCTGCGGCCCGGCAGCCGGATGGCCTAATTTTCTGGGTCAGTCCCACCTTCTTCATGGGTCTGCATGACCTCGAAACGATTCCGGCTCGCTCGTTGGCGATCGAACTCCTTCATCAGTGCCTCACAATTTAGATCCAGCTCATCACCTACGACCGTTCTTCGTAGTTTTTCCACTGCACCAAAAATTCCCTGTGGATCCGCCCAAACCTGGTTTTCCGTCCAGTTCGAACATCCAAAATCTTCTCCACTTTATACTCGTCTGGATCCAGCGGTTTGTTCAACTGTCTTCTGGCAGCAGGGCTTCGTCGAAATCAAACCGGTCGCTCTACGATACTAGGCGCGTACTCGGGCGATCTGTGAAATGTCTCACCAACTTCAGTTTGGAAACGTGCACTATTGGAAAAACGTTGTAGTCAGTG
>MIQA02009168.1:0-17355 GCA_001887855.2 Sclerospora graminicola | reverse complement strand
GATCCGCATAGCCGAACTGATCGGTGATCATGCCGCTCGGCTGATTACTGCAGGTACCGATTATGGAATTTTCCCAATCGTCCATTTGTCGAAGCTGAAACTGGTTCGAGAATACCCTGATCGGCCTAAAACCAGGCTGTCATGCGATGATCAGCCAAGGTTTGACTTTGACGAAGCTCTCTTACCCGAAGACAGTTGGGAAAGAACGTTAGACCCGAACGAATTCGAAGTGGAGAAGGTCGATCAACCAAGAGGACCCTTTTTGGCCGAACCCATCGTGATTACTTGGTTCGGTGGAAGGGTTATGACGACCCCGAGTGGGTAGATGAACGTGATCTGAACTGTGGAGCTTTATTAAGAGAATTTGAACGTGATCGGGTGAGACGGAATCAATTTGGAGTGATGCAAACCCACGAAGAGGGTAACCAGGAATCTCAATAGCCTGGGTTGACACATTGTGACTGATCAGCCAAATATGATGATCGGGCAAGTGGAGATCAGGGCGGTTGGACTGGTTTGGAAGAAACGGATGCATATACATATATATATATTACTCAAGAATTATACCTGTACGCATGAGAGCGATCGACATACAAGATGGAAGCGATAATGAGACATGAACAAGATATACGAAGGTGGAATGCGAAAATCATCAAGAAATGTCGTGATATATTAGTGATTATGGAAAACGAAATAGAAGTTGATTATCACGACGATCACAGGCCATATTTAGTGCGCAGGCGAGAAACCGTGTATCCTGGATGGTCCATGGGACTCGATCGAAACTGGTTTCGCCAAGGTTCTTGCTGATCGGTCCAGAGCAAGCAATCACGCAGTGTGGCGACCGGAGTTATATGCCCATAACCGGGATACCAATCCCCGCCGTCAGCCTTGAGTCCTCGCGATCCCGCTCAACGAACAGGTAAATGCAGGACGCCAGGGAACAGGAAAACGTCCAGATCACACTCGCCGTGCAGGATTCCGTCGACGATATAATCGCAGATCGTGGCCCAAGCAGCCCCGGCTTTGGTGCGTCGACGCTTGCGAGCATGATGATAATGCTCGATCCACGCGTCCTTGCGCATCGCCGTCGTGATCGGGAAATGGTGAGTCGCCTCCCATATCGCTTGCACGTGCTCCTGGTGATATAAAGCCAAGCGCCCCTGTAGCTCGACAAACCAAGGGCGATCAGGAAACGCCAGCCCGGGCATGGGTGTCAGGAGGACATCCCAGGGTGCTGAATCGATCAGAAGTTCGATAGCACCTCTGGTCAGCAACCTTGGTTGCCACTGCTTGTCTTTGGGTGCTGGCGATCTGGTCGGATAGATCCAGCCTGGCGGGCGGGACCACAAGCGAGGAACGAGTTTCTGCCGCACTTCAAGAACCCGAGGCGTCAGATCCCAGACCTGATCAGCACTCCAAGGTTTCCGTGTGGCCATGTGAACGGAAGTCGGCTTGCCCTGCATGACGACATACAGATCCATGAACGGTTGGTTCGGATTGTAACTGTAGTCGTTTTCTCCGATCGACGATTGTTTCGCCGGGATGAAGACGCCCGTGAAATTGAGCGGCGGGGCGATCGCTGCCCCAGTGGCCGTCGGAGGAATGTCAGGATCAGCTTGAGCCGGTTGTTCCTCCTCGAGATCATCGTCATCGTCGTCATCTGACTCCAGCAAAGTAACGGCCTGGGCCAACGAATTTACGCCTGAATGGCTTGGTGCTTGCGTACGGCGATCAGTGCTGCGCGATCGGGCCAGAACAGACAACGTCCTCTCGTCCAGATCAGTCGATTCGTCGTCCGAGTCAATCGCAAGACGTGATCGCTTGGCGGGAATCATCTTCTTCTTCGACGAACTGGTCTGCTTACATTTCCCAGAACTCAAGACCGAAGGCGCTGATCTCGGAGTCGCCGGTGAACGAGATTGAATAGACGAGGAAGCCGCTGCAGTGCTGATCACGGGCTGATCAGCACTATGGACAGGCAAGGAAGCGACGGAGGACGCGGGTGAAGGCGGGGCAGACTCCGGAGACTGTGGCGGTGTTCCAGACGAAGTAAAAGAGCCGATCAGCCCAGGAAGCCGTTGTAAGGCCGTCCGAACTGACCCCGAACCGGTGTTCGGTTTGGTCCACCTATCCATAGTCTGCACCGCGAGGTTTTTCAGGTCGGCGTTATGCTGAAGCCAGGCGCGATCATCGAGCTCTAGGGTTTCAAGTTTAACCCGAGCAAGATTAAGCTCGCGCCGGCAATCTTCAGCCGCTTTCCGACTCTTGAACAACCTTTTCTGTATGTCGGCGCGGCCGATGCGAGAATCGGAAAGTTGCTTGGCCAAGAGCTGGACCTGCTCATCCGAATAGCGAGCCTCGACCTCCCGACGCTCCACGTCCTCGGCAGTGCAGATCTTGTCGTGCAGCAGCTGATCACGGTCGAGACGGTGATCATCGAGCCGTTGTAGATGATCCACCATCTCGACCATCGAGTCTTTCATCGCCTCAATACGTTCATCTGGAAATAAAACATGGAGAGTCAAATACGGATTACAGAAGAAGTGAATGAGATAAACGTACCCTGATCGCGGATGGTAATAGTCAGCGAACCGATCAGCGACTGTAAAGAGGCGACGGTGTCCGAAGGCTTGGAAAGTCGCAGAGCAGCGAGGTCAGCCGACAACTGATCACGCTCCATCGTCAAACCCTGAACGCGATCAGTCATGTCTCGCAAGTCTTGGCCAAGTCGGTCGTGATCTAGCCGGAGAGTCGACAGCTGGGCAGCCAGATCAGCGGAATCATGTGCCAAGGAATCAGCAACGATCCGACGGTCGGATAACTCAGTGGTAAGCGCCCGATTGGTATCATACAGAGAAACCAACTCGGGAATTGCACTTCGGAGTTCCGACCGTAGCCGGCAAGCCTCCACAGGCCCCAACGTGAATGGACCCGATCCATCTATTAGGCGAGCGAGCTGTTCCAGATAACGGAGGGGGCGATCTGAGGAAGGTTGAGCGGGAGGATTCCGAGGCGGGCGATACGAAGCGAGGGTCGTCGTCGGACGAATGAGGCTGGTCGTGATCGGCGCCGAGGTCGTGATCGGGGCGATCGCGGAAGTAGTCGAGCTGGAAACGGAAGGCGAGGCAGCGATCGGGCGGGTAGCCGAAGAAGACGAAGAAGGAAGAGAAGATCGGCTCGCGTCGGCCATGGTGATCGCCAGAGAGGAAGTTTAAAAGTGAGTGAGTCGAACTGCAGTCGTTGTGCGGCTGCAGTTAGTCTCAGGGGCGGCTGTGGTAAAGCGATCGGAAAATATTGAGACTGAAGTGGACCACACATGACCGTTGATTGGTGACGATAGAACACCCATCAACATATGACGGTTGATGGGTGGGAAAAGGCTGATCACAGTAAAAGGAAAAGGTGGCGGACGACGGATATTCACGATGTGGAGGAATCAGCCAAGTACTGTCGTTAAGCCCAGTCCCAGACACTGATGGAATGTGGAGATCACGATCACGATCGTTATTACGGTTACTAAGTGGAGTTCCCGTGGATGTAATATGAGAAGAGTAACTGTTGACATGACGTTTCAAAGGCAGGCGTCCAGTCGATCTATGAATGGTATAGTGGTTGAAGTTGATTATGACACGAAGTTACGGCCTGATCAGCCTGTTATGCCCGAGCAATGAAGATTAAATGTGGAATGAAGTCGGGCATGTGGAGTGACAGGTTGTGTGAGTGATGAAAACCCATGGTTTGCCCGAAGATGACGTGGCAAGGCCTGATCAGGCCTGATCAGTCGAGATCGGTGTTATATGGTTGTCCTGACGGGGTATAAAGGTCGGAAGTATGGCCTAGAAGATGAATTGAGTCGTGATGATGATGACCCAGAGCGTTCCCGAGGTGATCAAGGGCTGATCGGCCTGATCACCACCTGATCACTCGCTTGATCACTATGCCGACCGTGATCAGGGCTGATCAGCCCTTGATCAGCGTTCAGATGCAAAGGCAAGTAATGTTCTCGGTTTAGCCGGGCGGAATATGAAGTGGGCAGGTGTCAGAAGAGCAGATCCCAAGTGGTTTCAAGGTCGTTTGTCGAAGATCGGGACGGGTTGAAGATCTTTCGAAGAGTCGGGTCGTGATCAGGGCAGAAGTGGTACAGATCAGCTTGAAGGTGCAGCCAGGATGGGCAAGGTGGTGTTACGCAACCGTGCGACGAAGTAAATAGGTTCGAAGTATAGGTCAGGCATGAGTTGATGTACGGTACACAGGTATAGGACATTGCATATATAATAACAGGTTTTGATTTTCCCCCTAAAGCAAAGAGTCGCTCCGCCACGTGTTGCGGTCATTGGGGGCACAGGGTTGATTAGTCCCCTCTTGCTCAACTAATTCCCGGTTAAGACGCGCTTCGACGCATTTTGGCTTACCGGAAGACCCCCGACGGGTTTGTTTTAGGTGATCGAACCTCACCCTCAACGCGCACGTGTTTGGAACACGTTAATAATATTGGAAAAAGGTTTTGTGGAGATAACGTTTGTGGATTACTGTGGAAGATCGTGGTTTGATCGCGTTTTCTTGGTTTCGTTATATCTCTCTCTCATTGGCTGGCCTGATCAGACGAACTTTCCTGATCAGTGCCTAGATACTGATTAAGTATCGACCCCAACCCGTTCTCCGGTGAAGATTTCCACCCGAGGACACCCCCCGTCTCGAGAAGGTCATCCCCTCCGACCTGATCAAGATCATCGTTTTCGTCACCGAGTCCACCTAAGTGAGTGTAACCACCCCCGATCAACGGGAACACAAGGTGAGATGAAGTTGAATATAGATCCTGACGCGCATGAAGACCGGCCAGATGACCGGGAGGACCAGATCAGTCACCACAATGGTGATTCATCTTATCCTGATGCTGATCAGGATCGACGGAGTACCCCCTCCGATAGTTGGTCATCCGGGCCAGTGGGTATCCGGATTCCACCCAAGACTTCGGTCATGGATTTGGAAATCGGCTCCACCACAATTATAAACATTTCCATTCGTGCTTTATTTTATGTTAAATGTATGAGCAGCTACGTATGTGGTAGTGCAGTAAAAAATATGAACAAAGTGATAATTTCGACACTGCTGCGTCCTTCTTCTTGAAAATAGGTCACCGTATCAATTCGAGGGGGTCAGTATAATATTTCCCAACGCTTTGGCTTTGTATACGGCATCATCTCAAATCGTGAATATTGCCATAAAAGTGGGAAGTGACTATTCCTACCAACTCAGAATCGAAATACCTAATCGCCAAGAGCGCGCTAGGATCCTTCTTTACATAAATTCCTTACCGGGATCCGAATAGGGTATATCTGGGTGAACTCATGTATAACAATGGAGGGAGACCCTTTTATTTTTGAGGCCAGTCCGTTCCTCCAAACGCAAACGACGGCCACGTCGAACGAGAGCGACGGCCGCGGATCGAAAGCAAGCGTGTGTCCACTGACCCTCTCCACCGACAGTATAATCCTTCAAGTTTCAAAGCACAAAAATCGTGCAGCGTCAAGGTAGTGCACGACAAGATTGCTGAAGCATTTAGTAGAGCTGGAATAGCTTATTTGTTGCTGGTATTGACTTGGTACTACTGTGTTTATAGCAACAACAGCAGCCACGGTGCACAAATTTTCGTTGCTTGGATAAAAACAATGACAGTCACACTGCTGTAAGGTCCGAAACTATCACCCAAGGAAGCGATGAAATGACTATTGTTACCGATTCGTATCGATGAAGTCGAAATCTCCGTCGGCACCTCGCCCACCAACCACTGACGAACTGTTGTCATCGTCTTGATCCTCTACACTGGATGAAAATTTTTCTGAATGCTGTGCGATTCCGCTACGTAGTCAAACATCTGCAGACCGAATCAATCGCGCTCTAGCATGGCAACAGCGTTCATGCTTCAGTTGGGTAAAAAACGTTTATTCCGTAGTGGTTATAATATGCTACCCATTCATGTCCGAGGATATTGCCTCAAATGACGAGCTCGTTGAAGAAGCATATTTTTCCTGGAGAATGGAGCGTGCACGGGTGCACAGGACTCATGAGCATGGGTGCACATAACTCTTGTGGTAGATCTCCGCTTCATGCCTGTCTACGGTTGTCTTCAGCGCAGAGTATGAAGGTGGCGAACTTGTTGATTTATTGGGGCACGACCATCGACTTTGCCAATTCGGCTGGTAAAGCTCCAGTGACGATCGTATTTCGTTGCGGAAACACCATGGCCTTGCAAATTTTTCTGAACTACCGCGCAGTGGTTGGGGCATCCGCGGGACAGGACTATCCCGCGAAGGTGCTTCTCCAAGCTACAGAGTTTGGAGCTGTTTAGATTGTTCGATTCTTACTGGACAAGAAGTACACGAGCGTTGACATTGTGAACGCTCGCAGTGAGACCGTACTGCATCTTGCGATCGCGCATTAATACAAAGAACTAGTTAAAGGTGCTGTGCGCCTCAGAATGTGGAGAGCTTCTGCTCCAAGCCCCAAACATAGGGCAAAACGGAGTCAGTGTTGCATTATGCCGCGCGGTACGGATCGGATTCATACTTGGAACAAGTGTTGACATTGTCGTGAAGAAAAACATGTCACGGGGTTAATGCGTCCAACACGCTTGGATTGACGCCATTGCATCTAGCATCAACTGCTACCTGTGCTGTAGCACTGTCTGAGCGTCGGGCAATGGTGGCCCAGCTCGAAAAACATGGGGCGGCCCGATAATTCACCCCATATTAGTGATGTCCACACGGAATCGGTCGGATAAACAGGCCAACATTTCGATCCAGACGACCTTGACCTGGGTATGCCTTGTAGAGTAAATTGGGCCTCATCCCTTGCTTTTAATTTTGATTCTGGAGCGATCAGCCGAGTCCGAATGTTTGCGACCTCCGCTTTAAAGGATTTTACTGGTAAGGGTATGGATGACGATTAGTCGAGAGCTTGGTTCAATCGAATGAATTACGCATTCCTACGAGACAGACAACGGAAGCGGAAAGATGTTTGGTGTTCGCCGACCTGATGAAAGGTCAGATAAATGCCTGAGGTCAGCGATCTCGTTTGTAGCACAGTTTCGGCCGTGAAAAAAATGACAATACCGTCCTTCATTAGAACGCAGACTCAATCGGCCGATTTCTTCCTCAGACCAGGCACGGTCGGAATCGACCGCGATTATCCTGATCGCTCTCACCGGTCAGACTGCCGGCGCCTCGATGTGATCGGGGTGAAGCTTCGATCTATACGTTTTCGACCTTCGGCTCTCGTCTCTTGGCACGCTGCAATGTCCGCAGCGTTTGCTTGAATTCCTCAGACGATTTTAATCAAAGAAGTGTTAGCTGGTCGGCTAGGCCACGATTATCTAAAGTACTAATGAAATATTCACCGTGTTCACGATCATATGCTAGGGGTCCATGATAGCCATTTTTGCCCTTAGGCTGGCCACGCTCAATCGATCTAAGTACTCGAGTGGAGTCTCTTCCGACTTTTTGTTCATAACGTAGTATTGGCACCTCCGAGAAGCAATACTCCGCTAGAATTCACCGCATAACTGAGGCGATTTCGATCGGACCTCCCGACTTAATTGTTTAAGCGAGTTCTTGGTCGAAAGGGAAGGGGAAACCAGACCGATTTGGATCGCAAGGCAAGGAATCAGGCTAGATGAAGGTGATCCGGAGGCTCAGAAGCAGGTCAGCCAGAAGTTGGCCGGCCAGACCAGGTGGAGCTGGATGACCGTTGATGGCGGCTACAGGTGGCCAAGGGGCGGATTGGCTAAGAGATTGACATATGAAGGGCCCCAGGAAAGACTATGCCCCTGTAGAAGCCGGATGGGACGCCGAAGGTGGATGCGCGGCCGTGAAGAGGGAATCAGAGTCGGCGGCCAGGTCTTGTTCAGGACGAGGTGGATGGCTATGCAGGTCGGTCAGACTATTTGGTGTACTGTACACAAAAACCTTCCAGCCGCGCTATTTCAGGTAAGGCACATAACTATCCATCCAGGTTATTTTTGGTAGGGTACACAAAAAGTTTTATTGGATCTAGGGATAAAAATCAGTATACGTTTCGCTTTCTAAGATGCAAGTTATCATTGGTTCACAGCAGAGGGCTAACAAGGTCCCCTCTAGCTGCTATTGGTTTACCCGGGGAAGGTTGAAAGGAACCCACCGGAAGTCCCCTGACCGGGAGTCGTCGTGAAACTTATACTCAACTCAAGTCGCCCCGTGTTTGGAACACGGTTTAATTCTATTGGAAAGAGTGGTGATGTTTTGGCTTAATGTGGAAGATTGTGGAGTGTTATTTGGATTCCCTATTTAGACATAAGACTGGAGTAACCACTTTGTTATCTTTGGTTAAGCTGGCCGATCGATTATTCTCGGTCCAGCCTTTGCGGTATACAAATTTCAATTATAACGCCATCTTGCTCCCCAGTGAAGATTTCCGCCCAGTAGCAACCTAGTCCTAACCCTCGTTTCCCTATTCGACGGACTTTTACCTTTTCGCGCTAGATTCCACCAAGAGAGCGTAACCGCCAGTGCTGACGGGTACACAAGGTGAGCTTTACAAACATGGACCATCCAAGTTGTCACAGCCAAGGTGATGGGAGTGACCGATCTAGCCGGCTGGATGCCGGATCGGATCAAGACCTGGATGGACGGAGTACCCCCTCCGACAGTCAGTCATCTGGGCCCCCCGTGGGTGTTCGCATCTCAGAAAGAATTTCTGAGAGCGACTACACCACAGGGCCACTCTTGCAACGCCTTCATAACAGGTCGTTCAACAACTTGAGATGAAGCCTTACAGTCGGTCTCACCAGTGATCTTTCTGATCACCAGGTTTGAAACTCCACCGAAAACAATCCTGCCTTGTTTTGTGCGTTAGGCAAATCCAACAGAGCAGAAGACCACGGTATTCAGATTCGCTAACCGTGATACCAGGTGTGTAATCTGAAGCGGCGGCTGGTACAGTCCACTCGAAAAGCTCAATTAGAAAGCAGTGTATGTCCCAACACCTTTCTTCACACTCGCCGATCCATTAAAATTA
This sequence comes from Sclerospora graminicola, assembly GCA_001887855.2. Taxonomy (NCBI): domain Eukaryota; phylum Oomycota; class Peronosporomycetes; order Peronosporales; family Peronosporaceae; genus Sclerospora; species Sclerospora graminicola. Next base: position 8,301 of record MIQA02009168.1, on the reverse strand, counting down.
GGATGATCAGGTCCTCATTCGGAGCCACGACCGATGGGAGGAGGGTAATTGCCGACCTGGGTTCTACCGGGGGCGTATTTCCACCACAGCGTCATCGACTTCTTCCCTTGGCGTTATGCTCGTAGCTAGTCTTCCCAAAGTTTCTCCTTCGCCCTTGGTAAACTTAATAATTTCTAGTGACCACTGCGCCAGCAGCGCGACCATCTTCCGAAGCTTCGTTCAATTCCATTTGTCGATAATAACCAAACCAGCTTGGATCGTCTCGAAAGTACAATCTGCTTGGTAGCCAACATTGTATACCAGACATCTAGGATGTGTAATAATGCCAGTACTTCCTTATCCACAATTCCATAGGTCACTTCGTTAGATTTCAAGGTCGGTTCGTACATGTGACAAGGTCAATACACCCCAACGTGCACTAAGGCGGCAAAACCGCCCACAATTCACATATCCGATCGAACAAAATGTTTGCGGACCGGCGTCGTGACCAACATACCGAATACGACATGGCACGTTCCTTCTGATCCTCCGATCAGGACAAGGCTGATTTTGTGGTCCGATCAGTCGCAGCCATCAACTGTTCAGTTTGGTCGACTGATCAGTAGACCCGACCCGAAATGTATCCTGCCGATCTGGTTCTCGCAGGATGTGATAAGCTACTTCTCTTATTTTGTATAGCCGCATAGATCGAAAGTTCTTCGGTGAATCTACTGTAGTAATTTAGACTATTCAAGAAGGGTTGCATAGCCTTCAACCTCTGGAGAACGGCAAATCGTAGAGTGAATCCAAGGTTGGCCTTCGGCCCCTTAATCGACACATTATGAATTAAATAAGCGACCTTAGACTGTCTCAAAGAAATTTTACCACATGATCGACAAATCCATCGTTCACAAGTATCGAGTAATCGTTCGACCGTTTCGCGCAGTACATCCCAAGAGTACCATGGGATGTACTGCGTGATTAGAATATCATCATTGTAAGAACGTCTCCCAAAAACCGAGGGGTTATGATCCCGATCTGGCTCATTTTCTGTAAACATATCAACTTCTGTAGGTTTCCGATCTTCTCTGATCTGGAAATAACCATACAGGGCGTTGTAGATTAGCCTCTGGTAAAGCTTAGGAGCGTTCTTTAACCTGAACGGCATTCTATTCCACTCGAACAGACCAAAAGACGTCACAAAAGCAGATATTTTACGGGATCGATCTGTCCTCATTACCACCCAGAACCCACTAGTCATGTCCTTTCGAAAAACTCCACAACTCCTTATCTAGATGTTCTAGCATACCGTTGACCTGGGGAACTGGGTAAACCATCAGTTTCGTGAGATTATTAACCATTCTGGACTTGATGCGTAATTGGATATCAACTTCGTTCTTCATGATCCGACGAGGGCGATGGTCGGATGATCTTTGTAGCCAAAAAAATCTTGATCAGATTGGAAACTTTTCCCGGTATGGTGGTGCGACTCGACGACAACGTTGGGCGATCGGCTGGGTGTCCCCGCATCGATGTCCCAAACAGCTCCATAGGCAGCGGGGCCTAGGGAATTACCTTTTCCGATCAGCAAATGTCGCCTACTCCAGATGACTTGCTTGAGCTGGTTGTTTTTCAGGGGTATTAACTTCCAGACCACCGACCTGCAGATCATTGAGAGTGACCTTCGATAGACCAGGCAACACTCTCTGGAAGAACGACCATCTGAATCTGATATCACCAATATATTGGTCGTCGACTTCATGGATGCACACTTGATCATCGTATGGGATTATTCCTCTCAGTCCGTTTTGATCGGGAAGTGACGTGCAAGGAACATCTGTCTTCGATCTGCTTTCAATTCCACGTTATTAACATTTATGATCACAGATCTCTCTTGATCGGTATCATCCTTCAGATCGGTGCCAAGTTTTACCCGGTCAGGTACCACAAAGACTATGGACGGCGCTCATCACCATCATTCTTTGTTTCGATCGTCACGTGTATTTTAGCCGTGACAATATCCACAATCCTCGGACTTTCTTCATCGCAAATCCCACCACTTGATCTTGGAGACGCTTTTCGGATCAGTAACGTAGGTGGAGTGATAAAAATCTGTCTTGTCTATTAAAGGTGAGTTATCTTCACCTACCGCTGCTCGTCACTGATCAGATAAGTAGTGGCTTGATATGCTACGGTTCGCCGCTCAATATACCTCCGTGATCTGATCAAAACTTATCCCATCTGCCGAGACACTTTCCCTTCAGGAACCTTATCCATACAACCGTGACTAATGTATAATATATGGCTGATCAGAAATATTAGTAACTAGAAACGAAAAGGTAAAAGTCCGTCGAATAGGGAAACGAGGGTTAGGACTAGGTTGCTCCTGGGCGGAAATCTTCCCCGGGGGAGCAGGATTGGCAAAATACTTGAAGTTTGTATACTGCGACAGCTGGACCGAGAATAATCGATCGGCCAGCTAAACCAAAGACAACAAAGGAGTAAATCCAGTCTTGTGCGTAATAGGGAATCCAAATAATACCCCACAATATTCCACACTAGGCCAAAACGCTACCACACTTTCCAATAGAGATAAACCGTGTTCATAACACGGGCGACTTGAGTTGAGTATATGCCGCGGCGACTCCCGGTCAGGGGACTTCCGGTGGGTTACTTTAACCTTCCTCGGGCAAACCAATAGCAGCAAGAGGGACCTTGTTAGCCCTCTGCTGTGAACGAATGAAAGCGACTTGCGTCTTAGAAAGCGAAACGTATACTGATTTTTATACTTATTTCCAATTCAACATTTTGTGTAACCTACCCCAAATAGCCCGGCTAGATAGTTATGTGTCCTACCAGAAATAGCCCAGTCAGCTCCACCTGGATGCCTTTTTTGTACCGCACACCAGCCATCCAGCTCCACCTGGATACTCTTTTGTGTGCCGTACACCTACCATCCGGCTACCATCCAGCTCTACCTAGATACTCCTTCATGTACCGTACACCAAATATCCGGCTCGACCTGAATAGCTATCCATCTAAGCTCACCTGGCCACTGACGTCGACTCTTCTTTAGCGGCCAAGCATCCATCTCCGGCGTTGCATCAGGCTTCTACAAGGGCCTAGCTATCCTCAGGATCCTTCGCGCGCACATCCTTTAGACAATCTGCCCCTTGGTCATCCACCATCGACGGCCATCCGGCCCACCTGATCCGGACGGCCCACTTCTGGCTAGCCCGACTACGAGCCCCTTGATCACGCCCATCTAGCTCGATTCCATGCCTTGCACTATCCTGTCGCTTGTGATTACACCTGGCAGCTACCAGCCTGCGTCCTATGGTGGCTGATCCATGCAGCTGGCTGGGACCAACATTTCTACCAATCAGGTTAATGCATTCACTTCTCATTAGCCCGTTAATTCCCAAGTCGCTTCACCACAGCCCAAACATGAATTCTTACACGTAAAAACGGGATTAGAATCAAAGCGTCGACCACTTGGCGACTATAGCCATGCGGGATAACGATCACGGAAGAGACAACATTAGCTGAGTTAATTGAGATCAACAAATTACAGGGGATGAGAGTAGTGACCATGTGATTGTAACGACTACGCCACATATTCGCCGATCACCAGCCCACGAGCCGACCACAAAATATAGTTTGAGTGAAGACATACAGCAGCTGCGATCCCCCGATCACAAGATGAAGAAAAATGGATTATCGATCTGAATGCCTTTCATATGTGGCGATCTCTCGAAACTGAGTCAAGATGAAGCAAAATCTGTGCTAGGATTGACCGAGTTACGAGGTAGAAAAGAATATGTTCATTTCTATTACTGTGATGCTGGTCGAACTGATGCAGATCGGGATCAAAGTTGGTTCTCCCGGAGACATTACAGTCTGGCATCCTTCATCATTACCAAATCAAGTGGGAAGGAAGACATCAAACGGTGGACCAAACCTGTCACAAGATTGGGGGCTTTTTATTGGAAACGACTCCACAGAAGCATACACCGTTATGTAAGGCGTTGTGCACACACTATGGGATCCCATCATATGAGCTAGGAATAATGGCGAGAACGATGATGGATCTGTCTGATCTGGCAACTGATTAATTAAACGTGAGTAGCTCAAATTTTAATTGGGATTAACAGAACCCAGAACGAAACCAAAAGATCGGGAGCCCGTATTGTTATAATATTTTAATCAAATTGAATTTTATGGTGGCGACCCTGGTCGATGAGTTCTGAAATGGTTATAACCTTGGAGAGAATTGGCAATCGAGCAAAGATATGGAAACAAATAAAGAAGAGCTGATCGGATCGAAAAAGAATTCAAGGTTAACTATATTGGCAAGAATCGAATGGGTTAGGGAAATGAAATAAAATAAACGAACTGAACAGATAAATAAGTAGGAGACTTTTGGGCCGCTCGGAAGATCACTTGAACTGATCGCTTGAGCTGGTTCGGCACCAAATAGCCGACGAACGATATTGAATTATAAGCAATTAATACAGAGCAGGAATTATCGTTGACCCTACGATCAACCTCTAGTTTCATAAACTGCTGGCAAAGTTGTATTTGTTTTCGACGGCTCTTTCTAAAGTTTCAGCATCCGTGTCATTGATCTCGGTGATCTATCGATCCCGAAACTTTTCCAGAATTTTTATTTCATGTCGAGGTTGAGCGAAGACCGAGTCAATTAATCGAGACGGCGGCCAAACTCAGACGGCACGACTAATCTCTTGGATCTGATCCGCTCGAAAGCGGACGACAGCTGATCGTGTGCGACAACAATCTCTAATTGAGGCGGACCGCTCATATAGATGAAGCAAATCCAGAAAGAAATCAATTGGTCCTTAATTTCCCGGTCTATCACGAAATTCACCCCTTCAAACCGTCGCATCAGGTCGTCTTGTCTAACTTGGAGGAAAAATACTCCATGCACATGTTATCAGTGTGGGCATTTAGAACACGAAATTGGTTGTCCAGCTCAGCTAGACTGGAGGGATATCTTGTAAGCTGATCAAGTTCAGCCTGCTATGAAGAACAAGCCAAGCCAGTTCATGATGATCCACGGTAGACTATGTGTACGAAGGAAAAGATGAGAATTAAGAGTAGGGATTGGAATGGATCGATAGGGCGACTTAACGAGTAATACAACCAGCGGAGTCAGTCATTTCCAGCATGAAATCGACATGGATGAGGCCTGGCCGCTACCGTCGTGCTGCTACGAACAAGCTCAGGAGTGGCTGTGGTGAAGCGAAATTGAAATATGGTGTTAACGGTAAAAGTGGTCCACATTATTTCACTGATTTAATGAATTCGAATGCTGGTCGTTATAGATTGGTGGAAAAGTGGAGTTAGTGTCTTGTTGGGCGAGTTTCTTGTTTCTTTGAAATTTGATGTGGTAGTTGCCCAGCTGGGAGTCACGATCGAAGCAACAAACTATGACAAAGAAAAAAGGGAAAATAGCTGATCAGATAGTTTTTTAATTGAAGCCAGTCCGGAACCAGATCGGAACGCCTTTAATTTTGTTACATTGACTTGAGTGACAAATGGCGGACTAAAAAAGAAACCGGTCGGCTTTGGAGTGACAGAATGATTTCTTTGGCTAAAAAGTCGGCTGATCCTGGGCGGAATCCTCATTAGGGAGCGGACTGGCGTTATACTTGGTTCAGTATCAACTGCTGGTCCAATATTACTCAATCGGCCAGCCCATTCAAAGACAATAAGGGGGTTACTCCAATCTTATGTGTAGACGTGAACTCCAAACAATACTCCACAATCTTCCACAGTAAGCCAAAACTTTGCTGGTCCTTCCAATGTAGCTTTACCGTGTTCCAAGCACGGGCGACTTGAGTAAGAGTACTATCTCCAAATGACTCCCGGTCAGGGGACTTCCGGTGTGTCTCTTGTGACCTTTCTCGGGCAAACCAATGACAACTAGAGGTGACCTTGTTAGCCCTCTGCTGTGAACCAATAACGACTTGTGTCTTAGAAAGAGAGACGTATACTGATTTTACCCATAAATCCAATACAAGCCTATTGTGTACCTCGCAACAAAAATATAGCGGCCGGCCTGGCTGGCTGGTTGCCCGTATACCTTACCCAAAATATATTGGCTGGTTGTGCGTGTACCTCACACCAAATAGGGTAGCTTGCTAATTGTCTTCAACATCTTCCTCTTGGCCACCCATTTGGCTAACGATGCCTCACCCGGGTACCACAGGGATCTAACATCCCTGGAGCATCACATACGTCCATTGACCACCGGCCACCTTTATAGAACAGCTTGATCTCGCTGGTCAATTTCGGACCGCATGGATGACCCAGCGCGACTGAAATCTGACCCAACTTCGCTGACACACTCCCTGTTACTCCGTATATTTCCTGCCCTTCATTCCACATCCATGTGCCGGTTCGGCACCACTATGTTCCTCCGTATGTCCTTCGCAGCCATCGTCCCGACATAGAAGCTGTCTCCAGGCAGCTAATTCGGTTCGCCATTTTAGCCAATCAGGTCGATACGCTTATCCTTCATCGGACAGTTAATCAATACTGGAGCCACTTCACCACAACAAGGTCCCTCCAGCTCAATTATCTCCAGTCAAGACGCGTATTAGCGCATTTTAGCTCACCGGGATCCCCCCGACGGGATTGCTTAGACTTTCCAATTCTCACCCCTTACGCCCACTTGCTTAGATCACGGTATTTTAATTGGAAATAGTTTGTGGAGATATTTACTTGAATTTACTGTGGAAGATCCTTAATGTATCGCGGAATTTACGTTTCTTTTGTGGTTATTGGTTATCTCTAGTCATTGGCTTTCCCGACAACGCCTTTATCGCTACCGGTAATCTAAATTTAGTACTAACCCTAACCCACCCTCTCGTGAATGTTTCCCACCCCTGTATCGAATAAGTACCTTCCTCCGACCAGACATATAACGACGGAAAAATCCGCCCAGATTTGCGTTGTGTTTTACATACAATAAAAAAAAGATCCGAAAAAGACAAAAATATCCTCCCTCGCAATGATTGGCTGACAGATTTCTTGAAGTACTGATATAAAACAAATTCAGAGTGTTGTAATTTATTGGCTGAAAATGTTGTGGCATGTGACTCCTTTTGTCATACGGAGTGTCGACGGTAATGCAAGGACACCATTGATCCTACCCGTGATTTTACGGCCCCATGCCGAGTATATGCCCACTTCTTTAGCTGTCACGATAGCCGCCTTGTTTACCCTCGAGACGGGACAGCCCCGTGTCTCTCACTGTGTCGTGAAGCTTCCTTTAGCGATGGCATGTCGTCTCGTTTCATCGGTCAAGGCGAGTACGTTCATGTTTACGCTCGAGAGCCGCTTGAACTTGTCAAGTTATTCGAAGAGATGGTTCATCAATCTGGGTGTACCCCTGAATGGGCCCAACAAGTGGTAGTAGGTGGCTCGGGCACGAATGTCCTGAGTTTTCAGTATTATATTGGCGTTGACGTCACGATTCTCGGATCAAAAAATGCAGGCCGCGGATCCAATCGAATAAGCTCGAAGTGCTCTGGCTCATCTCGAGCTAGCTCGTGGAACGTTTGAAAGACGCGGAAAGGGAGGAGGAAGCCGAGGAAAGTGATGGCACGTCCATACTGGACGTCTAATATCAAGAACCTCTGCCATTAGCCGACTTTTTCACCGCCATTGTCGCGCATTTTTTTGCACTTCGAAAGGAGAAAAGCGCACTGGTTGTACAGTTAAACGACTGTGCTCATCAATTCTGGATTATTGAAAAGTGGTTTTTAATACGGTACAAAGATCGCAATCCTGTCTCACTCGACGCTCTCGACGTGCGATTACATGCCACGTACGACAAACTATTGGTCTCGTCGCACGCCATGGAGACTGTGCAAGGAAAATTGCAACGAGCAGCGAATCGATTGGCGTGCCGTGTTTTCCTCGTCTTGATTCTCACCAAGTTACCGTGTGGAGATGTACAACACTCTCGCTTAAGAATTGGCTGGATTAATAAAAGGATTCAACAATCAGAAGAAATACAAGAAGACGGCTAAGAAGTTTCGTGCTGATTTCGAGCCGTATTTGACTCAAAAGAGCAGTTATGTTGCTTAGATAGATAAATTACCAAGTTGCTTAGATAGCAAATTATTAAGAAGTTGCCAAACGAAGATTTTTATATAATCGAGGTAATCCGTGATTTACTTAAAGTAAACTACAAAAGTAAAGTGAGGTGCAGTCTGAATGAATGACTGTATGAGTGTTTTCGCGCCTTACCCCGTGCTCGTGCGATGCACAAATAGAGAGGGCATTGAGGTT
>MIQA02009167.1:0-11979 GCA_001887855.2 Sclerospora graminicola | reverse complement strand
GCTGGAAATTAGTGAGCCTCCTGTCTATTCTGATCATGCGCAAGTACTACTTTTTCTTTCGGATCCCTAATCTTCTCAGAAGGGACACAGTTACATATGGCCCACTACCCCTTTTATGATTCTTCCAACCCGGATACTTTGGGGGAAGAAAATTCAGTTATTGTCAAAAATTAGTCCCACTGATAACATACATTCGGACCGGGTGAGTACCCAATGTGCTGAAAATACCCTGTTTACACTATCGAAAAAGTCAGCACGCAGGAAGAAGAGACGTGTACGTTACCTTCGACACTCTTTATGTAGCATTACACACACCAGAAAACAACTTATCACCTCGACTGCAGACGCAATCCATGGACCCAACAAAGTCCGGTATGGAAAGCGCGTCCGTTCACCAGATTTGAGACTTGTTAAAAAGTTAAGTATTACGGTATATCAGTTTTTTTAATTATTATGTTAGTTAGATAATGACGACTATTACGGTACTACTATTGGAGCGCTTTTTTGGGAGATTCACGGTATTTTGCTATATTTGGAGTAAAGTTGGGTGAATGTATTCGGACCATAACCGACTCTATTTCGAGGTAATTATAGTGTAGGTTTCAAAACTACTTGCACTTTGTCTCGTGAGTCTCGACACTTCGCATGTATATTGATTAGGTAGAAACTTAATCACTTCTTAATAGACATTTTTTAACTAAGTCCCTGTGTTCAACCTACGCGACAACGTCTGACTTGGTAGCTACGTCGACTGTTATACCTTGACAAAGTAAGGTATAATATTTAACAAACAAGTGCAAGTTTATTCAAGATTATCGCAAAATTATCGACTACGACTTGACTAAAGCATTAGTTCCTACAGCAACATGGAAAAGGATACGTTTGAACAGGTTATGATCCCAAGAGGTCACAATGTCGTCGACAGTGATAGTCGTGAGGAGAAAAAGGACGCAGGTTTGGGGTTGAAGGAGCAGAGAAACTGAATCTGGTTCGAGGACTAGCCGAGCGGATGGAAAAATTGGAGAACTCAAGAATCAACATGGACGAATATGGTTTCAATAACTCAATGAGGCTTGGTACTCGGATGACATCCTTCGACAGTACGCTCGAGAAAAAACCATACCCAACTGAACATTGGAAAGAACCAGTTGTGAAAAATGTTGGACCTACTCCACCGCCGGCAGACTTTAGGATTCCACCGACCGGTATATGGAAACCATGGAGGTCAAGTACCACAAGGTGCACCGATGCAGCAAGGCGTTCCGATACCGCCTCAGGCAGCTTTCCGACAACCACCCCAACAGATATACAAGACACCCACAGCAAAAGACTGCAAACTTTCGATTCGAGTTTTCGACGGAAAGGAGGTCTACCGCGGACTCAGTGCTGGTTTTAAACAATGGGAAACAAGATTTATTCGACAGATTCCGATCGCCGAATCGGCGTGCGGATACCTATGGAGTGAGAACATCAAGGTCGACCTCCTAGGACACTACTTAAGTGGAACGGCCGAAAGGTATTATCAGCGTCAAGTTGACTGATGGTGGAACGAGTCACCAACACTTGTTCACATCATGAACAAGATGCTGAGTGCGTTCAATACAACTATAACGATTGCACAATCAATGAAGCTGTTCACGAGCAAGAAAAATCCAAAACGCAGCTGGAACGAGCACTACCTATATATGGTTGCTGCATCCGAGGCAGTCGGAGGAAGTGAGCCTCTCGTCCTGGAAAATATAGTTCACTACGCTTCTAGTGAGCTCAAGACCATATTGATGTCAAAATTCGATCATACGAGAACGGATTTTTCTTAGGCAAGCGGAACAACTTTGCCAATTTGCGGCAGCCATTGAAAATGATGCCAGAGGGTCTACAAGGTTTGGAAACGATACGATTAATTACGTGGAGGACAAGCCCAAGGAAAAGAAGTGTTCAAATTATGGGAAACCAGGGCACGGATCTTCGAAATGCAAGAAGACATCAAGAAAGCAAGGAAAAGTGCCCGGACCCAGCGGCAAAATCGACTTTACGCTCGCGATTACTAGAAACTCAATGGTTTCGAACAACAATAGCTGGATACTTGACAGTGGTGCAAGTACGCACCTAGTTAATAACGAGACCTCTCTGCGGGATGAAGAAGGAGTCAACGGCACATGCTTTCAAGCAGATGGACAAAGCTTAAAGGTGTCGAAGAAAGGTTGGGTGCAAGTACAAGTTACGTCAAACGAATCCGTACACACTGTAAAGATCATGGACGTGTATTATGTGGAGAACCTTTCAAGGAACATCTTGTCGTATGGACTTTTGGAAGAAAAGGGATGCGAAATGGTATACGTCAGTGGTCGGCGTGTGATGAGGCATCGTGACAGCAAGCGTCATATTTTCGACATAAAAAAGGAGAACAAGGTGCTTGCAGTTGAAGTTATAGTTGACGTCCCAATAAATTCCGATCGGGACTCACTTATGGCGATCTTTCAAGAAAGCGACAAGGAAACCGAGAGCGACACCTGCGTGCAAAAAGGTTTCCATATGCATTTCCATGCACGGTTGGGTCACCTAAACTACGACGCCGTGGAAACGTTAGAAAAAGACCCCAAAAGTGGGATTATGTTAACAGATACCAAAAGGCTGTTTGACTTGCGCACAAGGAAAACAAACGAAAAACCCAAGGTCCAAGAAAGATAGCGGTGATAATGCACCGACCGATCGTATCGGTGGTGTGATTTGCTCCGACCTCAAGGGACCAATAGATCTGAGAGATAGATTCGGAAACAGGTACATGGTAAACTTTGTGGATTTCAAGTCAAACTACGTACGAGTATTTCTCGCGAAGAGCAAGGACATTGCGGCCAAGAAGTTTGAACACTTCCTGGCGTTTTTCGAAAGACAATTTGATTGCAAGGTTCATATCCTACGGACCGATGGAGGTGCTGAATATAAAAATCTCGATGGTTTCTGTAAAAGTACTGGAGTGTCGCGACAAATTAGTGAAGCCAGAAATCAGTCAAGTAATCGTAAGGCAGAGCGCATGCATCGAACCATTATGAACATGGCTCGGTGCATGATATTTCCGTCTGGATTAAGCTTGGCATCTTGGGGAGACGCCGTACAATACGCGGCTTATATTATAAATCGAAGCCCCACAAGCGCGAATGCAAAGCACATGTCGCCTATCGAATTTCTGAGCGGACAGAAGCCAAAACTCGGAAGCATAGTGGCATGCGGATCTCCGTGCACGGTCTATCGAAATCCGGGGAAGAACTCGCTCGCACATAGAGCCCAGATCGGTCTCATCGTCGGAAAAAGCGAAGAAACTAAAGGCTTCAAGGTATATCTGAAGCGAGAGAAGAAAGTCGTCATCACCCAGCACATTAAGAATATCGAGACACTGGATGAAGAACTGAACCGGCAGATTCAAGTCGAGCTAAGCGAAGACCAAGAGTTAGAAGGAGTCCAAGACCGCCAACAAGAGCCACGCAGCAACAAACAGAAGACAACTCAAAAGAAAAAACCGTGGCAACGCGAACGACACGGAACCAGAAGCTACATGAAAGAAACTACTTCGGAGTCAAAAACAAACAAAGAAAACAAGAAGGATGAAGGTGCAGTTTCGGATCTGGGGATGGTGGATTTCGTCGGCGAAGTGGACTCCAAGAACTACGCACAAGCAATGAGGAGTGCGAATAAGGTGAAGTGGATCATGAAAGAAGAAATCACGGCTCTCGAAAATAACAAGGTATGTAAAAACATCGAGAAGCCAAAGGATTGCATCCCACTACACACAATGGGTGTTCAAGACTAAAACAGACCAGAATGGCGATATTGAACGTTACAAGGCAAGATTAGTGGCATGTGGAAACGAGCAGCGTTTCGGCATTGACTACACTTTGACTTTCGCTGCTGTCATCGAAATGGGAATAGTGAAATTGATCCTAGGGCTGGCATGCAAGTGGTAAGTCCCCGCGAAACATGGGGACATACCAAACGCATATGTGAAGGCTTACGAGGACGAGCACGACATATACCTGCACATTCCGAAAGGTATGGAGCTAAGGGACGACATTTCAAAGGAATCGCAACCTTCAGGACAAGTTTTGAAGCTCGAAAAAACATTGAATGGACTCAAGCAAGCCGGGAGACTATGGAATCGCTTGCTACATGGAAAATTGGTTGAATTGAAAATTTCACAGTGCATGACGGATATGTGCCTCTACGTACGATCAACGGACCACGATACGGTGATTGTGGGAGTTTATGTCGATGATCTACTTGTAACTGGAACCAAAGAAAGCTTGGTCGACGAGTTTTTTGAAGATATGAAGGTCTTGGATATAAAAAATCTCGGCAAAGTCTCTAAGTTTTTGGGTATGCGAGTCTCGTTCGACCAAAGCTCCTGATACACGCTGGATCAAGAGGTTATGATCGACGGGATACTCGAGGATTTTGAGTTGAAAGATGCTAATCCTGTCAAGGTGCCCATAAGTCAAGAGTATGAAGATTTGAATCTTGGAGAAAGCGAAGTCTTACCGAAAGACGGAAATGTGTCGATTAAATCTTTTCAATCGCTAGTTGGAAGTTTACTATGGATCTGTCGATGCAGAAGGCCCGACATATCATTTGCTGCACACAAGGCAACTAGAAGAACTCACGCGCCCAAGCAAGTTGATTGGAATTTGGCTAAACGAATTGCGAGACCACATGCTCCACCGCTTGTGTAGACTCCCGTCAATTCCTTTGAATTTCAATCTTGCGATTATACTTTTCAGGCGGAGTGCTTAACGCGTTAGCTGTTATATCTAAAAATTCTAAATATTAGCACTCATCGTTTACGGCATGGATACCTGAAAGGGTCAAAACATATGAAGTTACATATGGGGATCTCAGATAATGTCCACTCTACTGCAATCATCAAGGCCTACAGCGACTCCGATTACGCTGGATCAAAAGTTGATCGAAAATCAACTACCGGAGGTGTTGTTCTAATGGACGGCATGGTTTTGAACTGGATGTAAGAAACAAGGTGGTGTTTCGCTGTCTACAATGGAAGCGGAATTTTACACGGATTCAAAAATTGAAGTGGAAATGTTGGGTTTTCGTGAATTAATTCAAGAAGTTGGATTAAAAGTCGAGCGTCCTATGGTATTGCTTATGGACAACCAAGCTGCAATCAAGATGATAAGCAGCATGGAAGGAAGCTCAAAAATGAAACATGTTGATATACGATTAAAGTATATTGTTTCGAAATTAAAGGATGGCGAAATCGAAGCTAACTATGTTCCTACGCAAGATATGCTGGCAGATTTGCTTACTAAAGCACTACCATATCCAAGACTCAACGAGTTACGCTCCGAAATTGGTTTGAAATGATGGCCGATTTCATTTCAAGAAGGAGTGTTAAAAAGTGAAGTTTTGCGGTATATCAGTTTTGTTAATTATTATGTTAGTTACATAATGACGACTATTACGGTTCTACCTTGGAGCACTATTTTGGGAGATTCACGGTACTTTGCTATATTTGGAGTAAAGTTGGGTGAAATGTATTCGGACCATAACCGACTTTATTTCGAGGTAATTATAGTGTAGGTTTCAAAACTACTTGCACTTTGTCTCGTGAGTCTCGACACTTCGCATGCATATTGATTAGGTAGAAACTTAATCACTTCTTAATACACCTTTTCTTAACTAAGTCCCTGTGTTCAACCTACGCGACAACGTCTGACTTGGTAGCTACGTCGACTGTTATACCTTGACAAAGTATGGTATAAGATTCGACAAACAAGTGCAAGTTTATTCAAGATTATCGCAAAATTATCGACTACTACTTGACTAAAGCATAAGTTCCTACTGCAACATGGAAAAGGATACTTTTGAACAGGAGTAGGTAGTGTCACGTATTGGGATGTCACGTTTTCCGATTTAGAAGATAAAACAAAATACTTGGATCGATGGCGACCGGGAGCTGCCGGGATACCGAACAGGAGGGGGTCCTTACTCTTATGGATACCTTAAGAACCCGTCAGAAACCGTGTATTGTGTAATTTACTAAATGACATAACCTCTCAAGTACGATAAATAACAAAATATAAAAATTTAAGAGTCGACAGTGCAAATCATTGAGGCGAGGTGCAAATGATTGCGGGCTTGGTGCAAAAGACTGAAAAAAGGTGTATTAAGGTATGAGATAGCCGGGGTTCGTATACCTTAGCTAAATTCATTTTTGACTTCATTTTTCGGTGTTTTCGCTCCGAATAGCTCAAAAGAAAGCGCGAGATCGTAGCTATCCGTTGCTACAAATCGTATTTCTTAATAATCCTTCAAAGAAAAGTTATGGAACAGAGCACAGAAGCAAAAATTGTAGATTTTTCACTAACGGGTCAATTTATGACCGTGACCAAATCTGATACAAAACTCAATTCAATTACTCGATCTGCTGCAACTGCTCTTGAGTCATGATGCGACCAAGCATGTCAACTGTCTTGTGCTTGCCTTTACCCTTCGTTGCCGGTTTGGGTAGGAAGAACACTTCCGTACGTTGACTTTGTTTTTTGACCAAATCCCGTCTCGTCCATATTAAACACGCGGTCGTTGGTGAGTTTGCGCTCGACCGCATGCTTAATCGGCTAATTGAGTTAATGATCGAGGCTCTCTTGCCGGACTTGGTTGCGCGCGCGAGAAATTACTTGTGGGACCGTGAGTGAGAGTTGCGGGTGGCGGCCAAAGAAGCGCTTGATCCATCCGTCGCCCAGGAGGCCAGCCGAGCGCGCGGGGTTGTAGAGCGCGCGGTACGCCTCGTTCGCTTTGCTGAGCACTATCTCACGCGTTACAGGGAGACCCTCTCGCTGCACCCCGACGATCCACGTCTGGAGATCGTCCTCGATTTCATGCGAAAGAACGGGCGGTGGTCCGGTTCTTTGGTGCGTCACACCAGAGCGCTGTTGGGTAGCACGGCAGCGGATCGTTCTCTCTGGAATGGTAGGGATTGACTCGCGAATGGTGTTCCACGACACACCACGTTCACGGGCACTGACAGCCTTCGCGAGATCGTCTTGGCTGTAGACCTTTCTCTTCTTCATCGTGTGTCGAGTTGCAGTATGTGGTCTGCCTGCGTTTGACGCGTGTGGGCGGCCATAAACTGATTTATTCGTTAAACAGACCAATCAGACGCTAAAGTTGACGATTTTAAGCGATCTGATTGGCTACTGCCGATTATCGGCCAAAAACCGATCGTCGGCCATAATATGGCCTGATACCTTAGGGGTCGTTGTGCTTTATGCCATTTGGCGCAAACTTTATCGCTATTTCTATCCCAAAAAAGGCGCCAGAGATCCAAAATGAGTAAAACTCAATCGAGTATGAATGAAAAGGCGGCGATTGGTTTAAAAAGGACTTAACCAAATTTGAAATTTCGACTGGAGCTGCACTCCAAACGCGGTTTGGGATGATTTCGGTCTATAATAATTACGTCTATATTAAGGGCATGAAATTCGCTTCAGCAGATGGTGTCTACAGCTCAGGCTATGTGATTGTGAATGGCAAATTTCACGTGAGCTCGAAACGAAATATTTGCGTCTGCCCTCCAGTGAGCAGTATAATCGCCAAGATACATGTTGTGCAGGTACAACAGAAGTTTGTGTAGAGTGCTGATTCTTAAGACTCACTATTACTTTCTTAGCATTATGTTACCAAGGCACATTGTGCAACAACCGGAAAAATTGAAATACCAACGTATTCGAGTCAGCAATAAGTTTTTTGCGTCCAACCTTGGTCATCTAGGCAGTGAATTGCCAACTCCTTTATGGTAGGGTTGGATTTGAACTTACCATGAGTAGTTCTTCACTTTTCAGCCTTCGCCGTTGCTTGACAAGCCGTGTCCACAACGTTTAGCAGCAGAATGTCAGAAGCGGATTTATTTGCTGAAGAATGGTAATGCATGAGTAAGTGCAGCTGTTGGCAGTGCAGAGTTCTAGACATTTTCAATTCAACGTGATACGGATTATTGATATTGTCGATTTCGTGCTCGTATTTGGGATACAGTATACGAAGTAGCACATAAATTGTCTGTCTTTGTACAAAACTGGAACGATTCGGTCACATATAAAGCAAACGGATAGGAGCGGAATACCTTTTGTAGGCATTAACTTCCTCGATGTCCAGCTATTATCAGATTCAAGTAAGAGTACAACATAGTACAGTAGGAAAATATATATATGTATCAATTCGCCAACATCAGAAACCCGTTGAGCAAAGTCAGACGGATGAAGACAGTGACTCAGTAGTCATCATTGAGGAACAGACAATCCAGCCATTGCTGGTGAAATAACGAGTCCAGAAGGTGCACTTTCACTTGAAAGCTGTATTTTCGTTTACGAAATGGCGTTAATCATTTTTCGATTTAAAAAGCAGTAACAATGACAAGCGCGTGTCGGTGGGGTAAATCGGTTCCCAATCCAGTCAAGCCACAGATGAAAGAGCAAATCGCAAAACCAGCACTAGGCAAAGTATTACTTTTGAAAAGCAGCACCTGTCGCAAAACAAGCACCAACAAAAAGACGAATATTGTGTCCACTACATTTCGAACATAATTAGTCTGGCAGGGGAATTATCGACGCAACTAATTCTACGATTAAAATGTACAATGATGCGTGCGGCATATCGCTCGGCAAAACATAGCCAAACACAGAACGTAAGTCTTTTTCATCCATCGCCTGCGCAATGTTCTTTACTATGACACTGCTTGATGGTAGTCCCCGGACGTAATATTTCATCAGCGGCTCCTTCGTTAATTCTGAACAATGTGTGACAGCAACACATGTGTTAGTGTTGATTAATAACTAGCACAATTACAGACATTCATACCTTCCGGTGATTGCCACAGCTTCTTTACATCACTCTCGGAATTCATACCTGGGCGAGTTGATCGCGATGCTTCCTTCTAGATATTTCTACCACCGTGAAGTTGAAATGCCGTGTCGAGAGCATCACTATTAATAATCGATGAGCCTTTTCTGTGCATCTCCACTGGTGGTGGTGGGGGCAAACCTTTAGGTTGCGGAGATTGTCTCGGTACGGTTCCATTGCTCAAAGCTTTCCACTGGGCAGGTCAGCCAGGAAAACTGAATAGTACAGCACAAAAGTGATCAACGAACTCACACTAAGAAGATACCAAACGATACGGCACCTGCGAAATGTAAGCGCTTGAAAAGAAGGCATACACGTGGTGAACAAAAAAAGCACCAATGAATCCTTCCCATGTCTTGTTCGGAGACAACCGCAAAAATGGCGTCTTGATAAATTTTCGACCAAATAGCTCTCAGCAGAAGAAAGCAAAACAGTCGCTGCAGATGACTAGCGAAACAGGAAACAGGAACCAAAACAGGCCTGCAGGCAATACCACATCGCGCTAGCTTTAGCTCTCGAAAAACAAACAATTGGTTTTACTTATCCTAAAAATGGCGTATCATACCATTGAAGATGTTTGTAAGAACATATTTCGTTTGAAAGTGGTCCATGTGTATTGACCTACAAGAATTAACAGATAATAGTTACAGCCACGTCCTACTAAACCCCACAATAGAAGCAGCTTACCCATCTGGTATTTGTAGTATCCTTTTCATACCCACAACATCATTATAAAAGTGATCACTACAACAACCTAGAAAATACTCACAGTAGCCAATTCACGCACCCAGACTAATTATGTCCAAATAATTAGAAATGTAGTGGACCACACTATTCGTCTATTTGTTGGTGCTTGTTTTGCGACAGGTGCTGCTTTTCAAAAGTAATACTTTGGCTAGTGCTGGTTTTGCGATTTGCTTCAGATGAAATGAGGGAAGTGCATGTTTGGAAAATTTAGTAATTTAAGATTAATATATAATGTCGAATTTGCTAGAGGGAACAGGGGGTCTAAACTTTTGGAGGCCTAAGAATTTGGCCACGCATGTACGATAATTTCGCATTCCAATGGCTAGTAATTTTTTCAGCTCCAGACAACTTTGATCCCCCTCTTAAGTTGTTAGAAAATCCAGTCACCGCAACCTTATAATTCACTCGTAACCGGTTAGTGTTTGAGTAAACTATAAAATATAATGTAAAAACCTGGCAGTATGCGAGATAGTGCCGTGTGCCTTAGTCTATGCAAGTTGCGTGCGTGTGTCGACCCGGTCTGTTAGTACCGATCGACAGGAAGTGCTCAAGCGCGAAGCGTCCTACTTGTTGTCTCAATGTAAAAACTGAAAGTATATTTTTTGTAGAATTATGTAAAGTTAAGTACCTAAATGTTACCTAACCTAAAAAATCAATATGATAAAATCACGGTAATTTCGTCCAACCAGACTTTTGTCAAAACTCTCAAACGTCGCCAAAATTCCAACATAAGTAAATTTATCCTGGCGATACTTGATGAGTTCTTCAGTGTTAGTTGCTTTCCATCTACCGATGGAACAAAATATGAAAGTGTGGCGCCACTGGACTAAAAAAACATCGACCAAATACCCATTTTTGAGTAGGGTTGGTGGACTCTTCTTATAATTGACATTCCCGTTCGAATGCTCACTGAATCTATAATTCAGCAGTGCTCGAAATGGTCGATTTTGCCCAATCTACGCTTTGGTAGAACAGGATTTCGAAAAAGAAAGAAAATATTAGAAGTATTGAGGTGTTCATATAAAATTCCATTAAAAGTACCAAGATGACGCATAGCAATTTTGGGCATATTAATCAATTGCTAGTGCTATGAAAGCAAATTGTCAAACAAAGATTCATTAAGTCAACGTATCCTTGCGATACCTGAATTAACGGCAACAGTACTCTATACCTTATATGCACAATCTCAATATACAGTACAGTGTATTCATCAAACAAAGCTGCTTTGGAGTACCAGTGAATGGATATGGATGCTGAGGCCAATTCTAAAAGGTGTGTTCATACTCATCGCCAAACGACCATGCGCTTTTAATATTATCGTCGAACCTCCAGTCATTTATGTCCACGTTGATACCGTCGAAAACCGAAGAATTCAGTGCTCTGCGCGCAAAGTCAGGCATCTGGTCCCACATGACGAGGTCTTGAAAAGTCCCAGCAACGTTAGTTAGGCTCACTGTGTGGTCATCTTTTTTGCCGATTTGTTCGTACTTGATTTTAATGCTGTGACCACTGATGCGATCAGCAGGGCAAGGTGCATGACTAGCGAATCCCGTTTTACTGTTGTGGTCCGTTAAGGAACAACCGACAATCGTTGGCTTTTCAAGCTCAGGGTTGTCTATAAAAACCACAACAGAGCGAAAGCCATGTCGGGATTTGCTGGTCTTGGGGAAGTACCACATATACATGATAGCCCAGAAACCGTTGAACGGTTGAGAGCGAGCGTAAATCTGTGAACCTAGACTAGATCCTTCGCATTCACTCCTGGGAGGGCCCGACGAACTGAGACCTCCGCTGGTTTCACCAGCATCATTGACAGCGGGATATGCGTTGCAGCCGTTGAGGACATGGAGCTGGGGTTTGAACATGATGGCGACGCTTTCCGAGGTCGTCATAGGCTCACGCTGAGCGAATGGCTGGACTTCGTCGTGATTGACTTGCTTCTTGTGCCACTTGTTAGCCATTGCCACACCAATGGCGAGAAAGGCACTGACGATAAGGGTGTCTAACTTCATCTGGAGAATAAAGTGGAGGGGGTTATGTGAGCTGCTTCGAATTAAAAAGTGAGAACTTCATAAGCAAAAGAGGTATGGAAGGGTACACTTTTCAATGTACCACATTGATGCAAAGATGGTAGAACAGTAGAAAAATATAGATCGTACACGCATTGCTGTGGCGTCGAAGACGTAAAGAGTCTGCACATGTACGATACCATGCACTTTCATCTGGTGTCGGTTTCAGCAAACGATGTAGCGGAATTTTAAATTCAGTATTCAGTAATTATAGTTGAACAGTTCGGCAATTCTCTATCCAATCTACCCCTTCGAAGAAATC
>MIQA02009165.1:0-27534 GCA_001887855.2 Sclerospora graminicola | reverse complement strand
TGTTTATTGGTTTTGAGGCTCTGCAAAGCCCAATGTACCCATAATTTCCTATGTTTATCGGTTTTAAGGCTCTGCAAAGCAACGTGTGCTCTGTTCATATGCAGGTCTACGGCATCCTTCATCGTTTGCCTGTAATAAAATTGAGGCCAAAAGCAGCAACATAGTAAGATAGATTTTAGTCCATGCAACCTGAAAACGATAAAATTTGCTTCATGATTGTGGCCAAGTATATTATTATTAGATCCCATAAAATTTATTTATTTATTGATTGGTGGTTATTATTCTCTCGATCATTCCTGTCATTTTTAATTGGTGTTTGGGGTCAATTGTTTATTTCTTGCTATATAAATTGTATCCTCTGTTTATTTTTGAAGGATTTAGTTTACGTTTCGAGTTCTGTCGATGCAAGGTGTTTCATGCATAAATTTTACCGAAGCGATGTGATTTCAAGCACTAACTTAGTCCGCTCGCTTCGCACACCGATTGGAGAATATAGAAACGAAAACATAATTTTACTCTATGAAATTGCTTATGACCGTGATAAGGGTGTATCCCTTACATAAAATACAGTGGAAAAACTGGCTTATTTGTCACGTTTTAATCTCCTGTCTCGCCGCATTTGAACAGGCAATCAAAACGCTTAGAGGGACACTATTATTAGTATACAGTAGATGAATAATTAGTGAAACGTATCAGAAAGGGCTTGATTTAATCTTCTTGGTGTATCTTTTACATGCGAATTTCTACCTATCATACGGGGAATTTCCATAAGTCAGCAATAAACTGCTCTTTTACGTTATCACAGATTCTATGTCGATCATAAATACCATCGCAAATTAAATATGTAAGTTAGTATACTAAAAAAGATTATAGTTGTATTTATTCTTTCCAGAAAGTTATGATATATCGACAACAACTCGTACATTGCTGCTTAGTTGGTGCTGTTGTTACGGATGTAATATGGCTTGTCTTGGAATTCAATTTCGCAGTATGGAAATGGCGTGTCGTCGGCGGATGGCGCAAATAGATGCTTGCCGGCATGGAACATCACGTACGAACCCGTGACAGCGCAGACTACGACTACTAGCACAGACGCGCCCTTGTCCAACAGCGACATCTTTTTCCAGGCTACACGCATATAAATGATCAGCGGTAGCAACAAGCAGCTCGTCGTATGAGCAGTGGCGCCCGTGAAGTCTTCTAGATCGATAAAGCGCTTGCGTGCCAACACGGCAATTACCACTAAAATTCCTACGATTGTAAGACGCAGAGCAATGTAGCGCATTGCGTTGTTGCGGTATGGCGCATTAAGCTCTTCCTCCGTGATGTTCTTCCCAAATTCGAGAGCAACGCGAAGATGCGACATTCGTCCTTCTTCCTTCTCCACTATGCTGACAGCAGATACTTTCGGGTTAGTCGCTTCAACTGGCGTCATGCTCTCCATGTATGGGCGTTTGTCCTGCATCTCCATGTCGAGGTTGAAGTCTACCTGGTCCAAGTCACCATTAAAATGAACAATTTCAGGTCCCTTGTGCATCCCTAGAATCAATCGCTCCGCCATGAAGAAAGGAGGCATCATCACCGTCGAAAAAGCGATTGAAATGTGAACCTGCATGAACAGGTACGCCATCACAACAGCGCCACGACTCGTGTTGAAGCCTAACGGAGCCAGGCCAAGCGGGTTCGACGTGTCCACAATCGAATATAGGATATTGCCAGACAACTGGCATCCACCAGCCGTGTAACCAACGAGACCAATTATTACAAAGAAGACAGAGACGAATAGGATTGTGACCAAAACCACACGAGGCATGCGCTGCGGCTGAGAATGCTCACGTTGCAGATCGGGCACGACAATAGCAGCGCCGTAAGCAAGGGCCAGGTTACCAAAGCACGTTAGGACCTGGTGGACAGAAACGTTGGGCGACGGGATCGAGCCGTGGCCACGCATGTTCCACTGCAGCACACTGACGGTGATGATGTCCGCAACTATCGTGCCCATGCAACCAGCAAACGCCATACCAGCGCTTTCTTTCAAAGTCGGAATAAGACAAACCGGTGCAACCATGAGTGCCATAAAGATGATCCAGAAAGTCTGACTGAAGGCGTTCGGGAACAGCACGTCAAGCAAGGTGCTCCCTAGCACCAAAAAGGCGATTGGCACAAGCAGACACACACCCATCTGAGATAGAACTGTCAACAGACGACCCCATTTGCCTAGTGCCCACTCGCCAAGGTCGCCATACGTCCGCACAGACGACGGTGCTAGTAGCAGTATCTTGGACAACTTAAGCGTAGCGTACGTGTTGGCGAAAATCATAAAAGCGAGAGCGACGGAAGCGTAAACCGGACCGGCACGAGCGTAATTGGATGGCATGGCCAGAGAGCCGATACCACAAACGCAGCAAAAGAGATTGAATGACGTTTTCGCGTCCTCCATCGTAAAGAAAGGTCCCTTGTCGCTTGACACAGGCATCGTGAATGAATGAGATAGCGACGTTTAGGAAGCGATGCCGTGGAAATGTTGCTTTCGGAGCGTTGGAAGTTCCAGAGTGAGAAATAGATATGTATCTCTAAATCCCGACGTTGCAGACTTGACTTGGCGAGAGACAATGCATTGACGGCTCTTTTGCCAGCGCAAGCAAACAGGGCGCAAATTTTAAGTGTATGAAATGCACTAAAAATTAATAGATACAGTGTACCTACTCATGCATTCGCATGAGCCTGGCGTTGTGCGTGCACACTTTCTTCTTCACTCAAAATGATTAGATGCACGATACTAATTTTAATACTTTTGACTGCAAGAAAGTTGCTGACCAAGATACGGAATACCATATGAAAACAGAGCGGGTGCGCAGCAAAGAAACTGCATGGATTAAGTGCATTGCAGTTCGGTAAAATTGTATAGTCGTAGTCGAAGTTTGGATCGAGTTGTTTGCCCTTGTTAGCCCATTGAATGAAAAAGCTGGAATAGTTTACAACAGTCAATGCACTGCAACTACGGTGCAAGTCACATCCAGATGCTACATCCACTATGCATGAACATCCCCGCAGTCGGTTTAAAGCGTCAACAAAATGTAGGAATTTAGGTAGTTGTATGGGATTTGTGGCTTAACAGCTTTTCAGTGACAACATCTTGAAGAGATCGAGACATATGCTATGTTCTTACATCTGATCTGTTGTCTTTCTGCCTCTGATACATTTTCACATGTATAGGCATCAGAATAGTCGAATAAAGTAGTCGGTTGTACGGCCTTTACACATGCTGTGTTGGAGTCACACTTATGACGCTAGCTCATCACACCCCTGGCGCTCATTCATCACACCCCTGACGCTCGCTCATCACACCCATGACGCTCGTTCATCACATTCGTACCAATAATATGGTACATACCGACCTCGGTTGGTGCAGTGGTTAAGTCCGGGACCGGGAGATTGCGGGTTCGAGTCCCACTAGGGACGAAAATCCAAAGTCGAACCAACTTGGTTGGGTTGTAAGTATAATGAGACGCATTCAACCAATAATATGGTACCTTGCGCCACGTAAGATGTGTATTGTAGTATATTTCTCATTGTATTAGCTGTCGTTGTAACTTCCCTGCCGCTGCCAATATCGAATTTAAAGCTCTCCACTTACCAAATCATTTCTCCAAAATCTGGAGCAGTGTGGTTGCAGAGCCGACCTTTAAAAAAAGATGATAAATTCGAATTGCAAAGCTTTTGTGCTTTTGTTTTTGTATTTCTAACGGGCAATTGTGGAGAGAGAGAGAACAGTCATTTACTATACCTGGCCGGAAATCGGGTACCTTAGCTTTTTGTTTTCACCAACTGCACATTTTGACCCGCTATGAAATCTATTATGACCCCAACAGTCAATGTCGCATATGACTGTCAGTCATATGCGACAGCGCTGTATATTAGGGGGTTTCAGAGTTGGATTTTCCTTAGAATTTTGAGCGACGGATATCATATCGGAAATGACACTAAAATCCGGCTCTTTGCGTTTGAGGAAATTTGCTCAGAAATATCTGGCCTTAAATATATTCCTATTTGTGTATAGGAAAGCTGTATATTTCCTGCCCAGCGGGAAAATCGTCACGGAAAATAATCTCCAGAGGTGTTTTTCAACATGTAATTTCCTGCGGAAATGACATCGGATATTATTCGGTGAAATTTTAACTCTGAAACCCCCTAATGGAAAGAGGTTAGATTTCGTACTTATAGAGATTATGGCCGGGGGAAGAGAAGGTTACACTTTTAAACTGGCACGCTGCGGAAAAAAACTGACTGAGTGCAATTGCTTCATGGTGGACAAATTGCCTTGCAGTCCTGCATGTTGTAAATCGCCACTGAAGTAGCAATAATCCACGTAATAACTTAGTGCTTTCAACCCACCGTAAATCTAAAACTCGAATGACCCACGTAAACTTTATAAGGTCTGTCGTAAAATCTAGGAGTATGTTCTTGTCTAGGATGTATGCAGAGCCAAGAGTTAGTACCAACGGCTCAAAGGGAAACAAGATACGTAAAGTCGTGCAAAATTAAAGGTGATATATTATAAGACCCTCTTGTTAGAATTTGAAGGCATGTTTGATGAAATGAAATTCCATGTTAGACAAAACTACGTGGACCACTATATGTGAATTTTGGGTTATAAAGTACGATTTTGAACTTAATAACTTAAATATATATTACTTTTACTTTTACGTACTTACCAACAATAGTGACTGGTGATACTGCGGGTTCAAGCACCTCCTCAATTAGTCTACGAGACTAAGCACGCAATCTCAAGGCAGAAAAAAAGGGTGTTGACAGTTTCTAACCGGACTGTAAACACTCGGCACTACATTGCTGGTGCTAGCTGCTACAAGTGACATATTTCCTACAGGTTATGAGCCCAAGGAATTACGGGCTTTAACCGCGTATTGTCACCAGATAAGAAGTGATTTAAGGTCGATTTTCTCGTTCTCGTTTTATTCGTAAATTGCTGGAATCTTATTTCGTTTCTCGTGTGGAAATGAGTGGTTATTGCAATCTCGTTTTCTCGTTTAGGTTTTGTTTTCGTGGTTACAATGGATGACGAAAAAGGTGAAAAGTCAGACACAAATATGGAGGTTATTATAGGGTACCTCAAGCGTATGGACCGACGCCTCGAAGCGGTCGAAGAGGCGCGGTCACAAGGGTCCGTCCCGAGCACGTCGCCAGGATCCAATAAGGGATCTGAGTACGCGAGTGCGTTCAGAGACACTCTGAAAAATCACGGGCCGTTCGGGATGAAGATGACCCTGAACGACCTGAGCGCAGAAGTCGGTATAGGGCGCGGTGGTGGTTTAAGAGGTGGCGAAGAAGCCCCACCACCAGTGCAAGCGCCGGGTCTGAATATGCCGGGAATGGCGGCTGGTATGGGCGAGCCTGCAAATTTGGCCGCAAACCAGATGGGTAACGTTAGTGGAATAAAAATCCCAACGTTGATTGTGCAGAACGTCTCGGGAGCGGAGGTTTACGCAGGCCTAGGGTCCGGGTTTAAGCAATGGGCGTATTTGTTTATCGAAGCCATTGAAGTGGCGGAAATTGCGTCGGGTTCACATGGAACGGACGTTTAAAAGTCAATAAGCTGGGAGAGCACCTGGAAGGTGTAGCGCTGGAGTATTTTCAGGCGAATATCGGAGCCTGGTGGCAGATATCACCAGGTTTATATTTCGTATTGGAACAGATGTTGAATTTGTTTAAGGTAAACATTTCACACTATCAAGCCGCACAACTTTCGCCGCAAAAAAAGACCCTAAGAGGTCCTGGACGAAGCACTTTCTTTATATGGTCGCATTGGCTAGTGAAAGTGACTCGAGTGAGCGGCTAATCGTGGAAAACATAGCGAAGTTTGCAGCTCCGAGGATGAAAATCGCGCTAATGGTTCGCTATAATCCGCAACGGCAGGATTACCTGCAACATGCGCAGGAATTGGACGACGAGTCGCACAAGTTCAAGCGTCAAAATTTCGAAAAGTTTGCAGTAAATTCCGTGGATATGGCGGAAAACGTGTGTGCTATGGTTGCGGGGTCGAAGGACATATTCGACGAAATTGCCCCCAACAAGAAAGTAAAAAGGGACACAAAAAAAGCGATAAATGGGGCCGACAAGGCTAGAAAACCTCTGTACAACGTTTCGTGCTGTCTACGACAGATAGTCAAGCAGCAGACATCGGTCAAGAAGGTTTTAAGAGCGACCTGTGGATTATAGACAGTGGGGTCAGCTGGCATCTGATATCGGACGAAGGGCTCCTGGAAAATTCGAAGATTTGCAGTCATAGCGACGCATTAACGCTCCTAGACGGGGGAACACTGGAAGTGACCAAAGTTGGTCAAGTTACGTTATTTGGAAATGGAATTTCTGGCAACGCTACGAAAATCACGTTGACGGAGGTCTTTTTCGTGCCAAAATTGGCGAATAACCTTATATCTGTAGGGTGTTTACGGGAAAGGGCTATGTGTTGCAAGATAATGGTGAATAAATGGATATAGCCTTTCGAAATTCAGTTTTGTTCAATGATGGATCTGTATTTGTTGCTTATTTGCGTCCAGATAGGCCCCGCGACTGCGGGAAATCATTTCCAAGCATGGTTATGAGTGTTGCGGTGGCAGATGTGGAAGGTGAAATACAAGAAGGGACCTTATATCACTTCCACGCCCGGATCGGGCATCTCGCTTACGATGCGGTCAAAAGATTAGCTCGGAACCCCAGGTCAGGCATCAAAATTACGGATTACTCGCGTCCAAATTGCCTGACCTACGCGGAGGGTAAAGGGAACAAGACTAAACAGCCCAAAAAAGACTCTGGAGGGAATGCACCAATAGATCGCGTGGTTGGGGTAATATGCAGCGATTTAAAAGGCCCAATAACCCCACGCGATCGGCGTGGAAATAGATTCCTCGTGGTGTTTGTGGATCATTACACAAACTATGTGCGGCATGTACCAAAGATCGTGCCGCAAAAATGTTCGAGCATTTTTATGCTGGTTCGAGAGGGAATTCAATTGCCGTATCCACGTCTTGAGTACAGACGGTGGAGGCGAATTCCGAAATGCGGACCTATTTTGCCGACAAACGGGTGTGCGCAGGCAAATCACTGAGGCCGGCACCCCGGCTTCTAATGGAAAAGCTGAACGCATAAACCGGATCATTTTTAATATGGTCCGGTGCATGATTTTTGGATCGGGTGTACCCCTAACTTTCTGGACGGAAGCGGCTGAGTATGCTACGTACATACTCAACCGCAGTCCGACCAGGGCAAATCCTGGAAGGGTACCCCCGATCCAGGTGTTGACGAATAAATCTACGAACATTGGAGATATTTTTGGGTCCCCGTGTATGGTATACAGGGACCCACAGTCAAAGTCGCTCGCGAAACACGCGGAAATGGGCCTGATTCTAGGCAAGAACGATGAAACGAAGGGCTACAAGGTTTTATTGCTTAAAGATCGCGTTGTGACGACTACCCGGCATGTTACGCAGATTGAAACATTAGATGAAGCAGCGAACAAGCAGATCGCCAGGTTATTGGGCGACCCGGAAGAAGGAGACACTCAAATCGAGTCACGGCCGAAGAATTCGCAACAAGAGCGAAATAAGAACCCTGGGCGCACCGGAAACCATGAAAGAGTGCTCCAAGGAAATACGACCGCTGGGCGAAAGAGACACATAAAACGGCGGCCCTTTCAAGGCTTAAGTCAAAAGTAAAAACAACGAAGAAGCAAAAGGACCGAGAAAGCGCTCCGGAAGGAAGAAAGGGAGAAAATGTGCCGGAAGAGCCAGAAACTAACGCAGTGTTTACTGAAGGGTTACGTGAAGAAAGTGAAAACCTGCTGTGTGCGTTTGCAGTTGCAGAATCGAGTTCGCATAAGGACTGTGCAGCAACGTCGGAACCCGACCCGACGAATTATTCCGAAGCCCACAAGGGGCATCTATCAAAAGTGAATGGAAAGCAGCCAATGATACAGAGCTGCGAGCGCTCGAGGAACTGGGCACGTGGAGAATTGTTCGGAAAACGGAAGGAAAGAAGACTTTGCCCACAAAATTGGTATATAAAACAAAGTTGAAGGCTGATGGGACTGTTGAGCACCGAAAGGCTCGGCTCGTAGCACAAGGTGACAGACAAATTTTTGGTGAAGACAATTTGTTACGTTCTCGACCGTGATGGATTAAACAACATGAAAATAATTCTGATCATGGCAATCATTTGGAAGGTACCTGCGCGGCATGGTGATGTGCCTAGCGCATATCCCAAGGCTTCTACAGAAGAGGATTACGAGATTCACTTGAAGGTGCCGCAAGAAATGAAGATACCTGAAGAAAAGTTGGAAGAATTGGGCGTGAAGTCGGAAAACGATGTGGTTCTAAAATTGGAGAAAAAATTATATGGTTTGAAACAAGCTGGGCGTCTCTGGTATGAATTACAAAGAGCCACCCTTGTGAAAATGAATTTCATGCAGTGTCTCACGGACACTTGCATTTTTGTTCGAAGTGATGACCGTGGCTCAGTCCTAGGGAGAGTCTATGTTGATGACCTACTAGTGACCGCCACTGATGGAAAACTTGTGGATAAATGTTTTGATGAAATGAGTGTGTTGGAGCTAAAAGACCTTGGAAAGGTCGAAAAGTTTTAAACATGCGGATCGGAGGAGATCCGGAAGATGGGTACTGGATCGAGTTTACGATCGACGAGATGCTGGAAAAGCATGGCCTTAAGGATGCAAACATCGTAAGAACTCCCGTCATGGAAGAAGACGTTCCGGATAATTTGGATTCTCGTTTGACGATGATAAAGGATGGAAAAACTCCCACAATTAGGGATTTTCAATCACTTGTTGGGAGTTTAATCTTAAACCACCACAGCACCATATACCGCTTTCTGCGCTCAGGTTGTTCAGGATCATCTTCATCCCGAACGACCCGTGATTTGGATGGACGGAGTACCCGACAGTCAGTCATCTGGGCCCCCCGTGGGTGTTCGCATCTCGGAAATAATTTCTGAGAGCGACTACACCACAACGGTGCGCGTGCCCGGATCTATAGATGACCCTGGATATTACCGCGAGTCCCCAGTGGGCGAAAGACCAATACCTGTCAAATTTGTTGAGGAAGTTGTGTCGGGTGCATTGGGGGAAGGCATATCGCCCCCAATGCTGCTGAAGAAGATGGAAGGATGCGATGGTTGAATCGGATTTTGGGGGTATGAGGTCGACATTAAAGAAGAAGTTACTTCCCAGGAGGCTCCTACTGGATCTGGTCAGGACTATGGTGCCGGTCACTACATTTCTGGTCACTGTGCTCCAGCTGGAGCCGGCTCGGACTATGGTGCAGGTCATCATAGTCCGAGAAAGGATCATAGTTTTGACTATGATCCGAAGAAACAAGTGCATGTAATGGATATTAAAGAAGAAAAAATGAAGAAAGAAGATGAACCGAAGGTTGGATATGACCACAGTGGAAACCTGGACAGCTCAGAACCAGGTCACCATCCAGTCACCTACCCCTAAAAAAGGCTGGACGGGCAAGGACCAGGTCATCCGCCTCACAAGGATAGGCCACGTTTTGAAAAAGAAGAAGAAAAGCCTGACGGTTTATCACAGAAGGTTACAGACACCGACCCGGAGCGGGCTTATCACCTTCGCGAGTTGGGTCAGTTCTTATGAACGGCTGGGGTCTTGAAGATAACCCGACCGAAAATCCTGGGCGGATTAAAGAGTCCCGTTTCTCCCCTATCTTTTTCAGACAGCCACGTGGTCCTTATTAGAGGACTGTTTGACCAGCTCAAGCAAGCCGGCATCAACACCGGCGCTTTCGATCCGAACCAGTTATTCGGCCTGGAGGCGGATAGGCTAAAGGAGACATACAGCGCGCTTCACGACCGCCTGGTACCGCTAGTGGGCCGCTCTCAACGGCAGAAGATGGCGGCAACAGCTGAGACGACCCCACCTTCATCACCGGTAGCAGGCCGACTAGCCGGACTACATTCAGGTACTTCGCAGTACGAGTCTGCCCCTTCGTAAGTAGATTCGACGGACTCATCTGTGGGTATTACCCGCATGACGCTTGGCCCTACGGAAGCAGCGCGTGTGGCAATGGCCACCAAGTTTTGGGGATAGAAAGAAACAGATGCGCCCGATCGGAAAGAAGCCAGACAGCATAGCGTCCAGACCCAGATGGCAACAGCGGATCCGGATTCAAGAGGCGAATACGTGGATGTGCGAATTAAGAAGGAATTCCAAGCCGGCCGTCAACCTGTTCCCCAAGCCACCCGTCAAGTGGGCTCTCAAGCTGACCCTCAAGTGCCAGACCACCTTCAGAGTATGTTTTCGGCTATGATAGAAAAATACTTGGAGGAGCAAGCGTCGGTCCAAGACCAGGCGGTCCATCGGGAGAGACAGGTGCCTGGACCAGCACAACATTATGCGAGGGAATCGGTCGATGAGGACATGGAGTCAGTGCAGTCTAGACAGAGTGAGCTCCGTGCCGTCCCGTCAAGTCGCCGGCCAGGTCGCCGACCTGGACGGCCTTTGAATAGGAAGCCGTCACTCAGCGACATGGACATGGAGTCAGTCAAGTCGACCAGGTGCCACTATGATCCAGATGACCAGGATCTGAGGATGTCTTGCCGAGCCAATCTGGCCTCAACCCAAGCTTTTGACCCGGACTCAGGGGAAATTACCAGGGTCCGGATGTCGGCCACGTCCGAGTTGAAGGATTTTACTGGACGGGACATAGACGACGACCAGGCCCAAGGATGGCTAAGCAAAACGAGGTCAGCATTCCTCAGAGACCATACTTCGGACTATGAGAAAGGTCTAATTTTCGGAGACCTAATGAAGGGGCCAGTAAAAAAACTTGATCCAGCAGGTAGCTAGCACCAGCAATGTAGTGCCGAGTGTTTGCAGTCCGGCTAGAAACTGTCAACACACTTGTTTTTCTGTTTTGAGATTGCGTGCTTAGTCTCGTAGACTAATTGAGGAGGTGCTTGAACCCGCAGTATCACCAGTCACTATTGTTGGTAAGTACGTAAAAGTAAAGGTAATATATGTTTAAGCTATTCAGTTCAAAATCGTACTTTATAACCTAAAATTCACATATAGTGAGTGGTCCACGTAGTTTTGTATAACATGGAATTTCATTTCATCAAACATGCCTTCAAATTCCAACACTCCTTCCAAAACCTTCGGGACTTTCATGCATCCACATGTAATTTTGCACGTTCTTGCAGGTACGTAATAGCATTCCACATCACCTTGCACAACGAATGCAACCAGTTTGGTCTTCAACCAAAAATAACCAGTAGAAAAAAAATCAAAAACTTAAACCAAACCAATTTGGTCTCGCAGCTCTTCAATTCTCGTTGCACTCAATGTCTTGGTTAAAAGGTCGGCCACCATATCCGCACTCGACACGTGCTCCGGCCTCATTTTTCCTTTCCTGGTACAGTCCTTGATAAACTTTAACTTCACGTCGACATGCTTAGTGCTCGCAGCACTCGCCTCATTCAATAACTGTTTTATAGCAGCCTGATTGTCTATCTTCAAGACAATCGGCGCTCGTGAGTTCAGATCGATTTCTCCAAGTAATTCTTTGATACCGAGTGCCTGTTTACCACCCACAGCAGCACCCACAAATTCTGCTTCGACTGTCGAGAGTGCAACTGCTCCCTGCTTCTTACAGCCCCAACCAGCCACAATGCCATTTACGAAAACAACGTTCGCGCTAATACTTTTCCGGTCGACCTTGTCAGCCACGAAATCGGCATCGCTATAGCTAACTATGCGCAAACGCAAAGTCTCTCCGCTGTCGTGTTTCAAAAGTAACTTTAAAACTTTCGTACCCTTAAGGTATCTCGCAATTCGTTTAGCCATCTTAAAATCCAAAAAACGTCGACGCGTGCGTACGCCTCGTACCTTTGTGTACTGTGAACGCGATATCAGGACGAGAACATCGCGATATCCAGAGTAAACTCCCAACAAGTGATTGAAAATCCCTAATTGTGGGAGTTTTTCCATCCTTTATCATCGTCAAACGAGAATCCAAATTATCCGGAACGTCTTCTTCCATGACGGGAGTTCTTACGATGTTTGCATCCTTAAGGCCATGCTTTTCCAGCATCTCGTCGATCGTAAACTCGATCCAGTACCCATCTTCCGGATCTCCTCCGATCCGCATGTTTAAAACTTTTCGACCTTTCCAAGCTCTTTTAGCTCCAACACACTCATTTCATCAAAACATTTGTCCACAAGTTTTCCATCAGTGGCGGTCACTAGTAGGTCATCAACATAGACTCTCCCTAGGACTGAGCCACGGTCATCACTTCGAACAAAAATGCAAGTGTCCGTGAGACACTGCATGAAATTCATTTTCACAAGGGTGGCTCTTTGTAATTCATACCAGAGACGCCCAGCTTGTTTCAAACCATATAATTTTTTCTCCAATTTTAGAACCACATCGTTTTCCGACTTCACGCCCAATTCTTCCAACTTTTCTTCAGGTATCTTCATTTCTTGCGGCACCTTCAAGTGAATCTCGTAATCCTCTTCTGTAGAAGCCTTGGGATATGCGCTAGGCACATCACCATGCCGCGCAGGTACCTTCCAAATGATTGCCATGATCAGAATTATTTTCATGTTGTTTAATCCATCACGGTCGAGAACGTAACAAATTGTCTTCACCAAAAATTTGTCTGTCACCTTGTGCTACGAGCCGAGCCTTTCGGTGCTCAACAGTCCCATCAGCCTTCAACTTTGTTTTATATACCAATTTTGTGGGCAAAGTCTTCTTTCCTTCCGTTTTCCGAACAATTCTCCACGTGCCCAGTTCCTCGAGCGCTCGCAGCTCTGTATCATTGGCTGCTTTCCATTCACTTTTGATAGATGCCCCTTGTGGGCTTCGGAATAATTCGTCGGGTCGGGTTCCGACGTTGCTGCACAGTCCTTATGCGAACTCGATTCTGCAACTGCAAACGCACACAGCAGGTTTTCACTTTCTTCACGTAACCCTTCAGTAAACACTGCGTTAGTTTCTGGCTCTTCCGGCACATTTTCTCCCTTTCTTCCTTCCGGAGCGCTTTCTCGGTCCTTTTGCTTCTTCGTTGTTTTTACTTTTGACTTAAGCCTTGAAAGGGCCGCCGTTTTATGTGTCTCTTTCGCCCAGCGGTCGTATTTCCTTGGAGCACTCTTTCATGGTTTCCGGTGCGCCCAGGGTTCTTATTTCGCTCTTGTTGCGAATTCTTCGGCCGTGACTCGATTTGAGTGTCTCCTTCTTCCGGGTCGCCCAATAACCTGGCGATCTGCTTGTTCGCTGCTTCATCTAATGTTTCAATCTGCGTAACATGCCGGGTAGTCGTCACAACGCGATCTTTAAGCAATAAAACCTTGTAGCCCTTCGTTTCATCGTTCTTGCCTAGAATCAGGCCCATTTCCGCGTGTTTCGCGAGCGACTTTGACTGTGGGTCCCTGTATACCATACACGGGGACCCAAAAATATCTCCAATGTTCGTAGATTTATTCGTCAACACCTGGATCGGGGGTACCCTTCCAGGATTTGCCCTGGTCGGACTGCGGTTGAGTATGTACGTAGCATACTCAGCCGCTTCCGTCCAGAAAGTTAGGGGTACACCCGATCCAAAAATCATGCACCGGACCATATTAAAAATGATCCGGTTTATGCGTTCAGCTTTTCCATTAGAAGCCGGGGTGCCGGCCTCAGTGATTTGCCTGCGCACACCCGTTTGTCGGCAAAATAGGTCCGCATTTCGGAATTCGCCTCCACCGTCTGTACTCAAGACGTGGATACGGCAATTGAATTCCCTCTCGAACCAGCATAAAAATGCTCGAACATTTTTGCGGCACGATCTTTGGTACATGCCGCACATAGTTTGTGTAATGATCCACAAACACCACGAGGAATCTATTTCCACGCCGATCGCGTGGGGTTATTGGGCCTTTTAAATCGCTGCATATTACCCCAACCACGCGATCTATTGGTGCATTCCCTCCAGAGTCTTTTTTGGGCTGTTTAGTCTTGTTCCCTTTACCCTCCGCGTAGGTCAGGCAATTTGGACGCGAGTAATCCGTAATTTTGATGCCTGACCTGGGGTTCCGAGCTAATCTTTTGACCGCATCGTAAGCGAGATGCCCGATCCGGGCGTGGAAGTGATATAAGGTCCCTTCTTGTATTTCACCTTCCACATCTGCCACCGCAACACTCATAACCATGCTTGGAAATGATTTCCCGCAGTCGCGGGGCCTATCTGGACGCAAATAAGCAACAAATACAGATCCATCATTGAACAAAACTGAATTTCGAAAGGCTATATCCATTTATTCACCATTATCTTGCAACACATAGCCCTTTCCCGTAAACACCCTACAGATATAAGGTTATTCGCCAATTTTGGCACGAAAAAGACCTCCGTCAACGTGATTTTCGTAGCGTTGCCAGAAATTCCATTTCCAAATAACGTAACTTGACCAACTTTGGTCACTTCCAGTGTTCCCCCGTCTAGGAGCGTTAATGCGTCGCTATGACTGCAAATCTTCGAATTTTCCAGGAGCCCTTCGTCCGATATCAGATGCCAGCTGACCCCACTGTCTATAATCCACAGGTCGCTCTTAAAACCTTCTTGACCGATGTCTGCTGCTTGACTATCTGTCGTAGACAGCACGAAACGTTGTACAGAGGTTTTCTAGCCTTGTCGGCCCCATTTATCGCTTTTTTTGTGTCCCTTTTTACTTTCTTGTTGGGGGCAATTTCGTCGAATATGTCCTTCGACCCCGCAACCATAGCACACACGTTTTCCGCCATATCCACGGAATTTACTGCAAACTTTTCGAAATTTTGACGCTTGAACTTGTGCGACTCGTCGTCCAATTCCTGCGCATGTTGCAGGTAATCCTGCCGTTGCGGATTATAGCGAACCATTAGCGCGATTTTCATCCTCAGAGCTGCAAACTTCGCTATGTTTTCCACGATTAGCCGCTCACTCGAGTCACTTTCACTAGCCAATGCGACCATATAAAGAAAGTGCTTCGTCCAGGACCTCTTAGGGTCTTTTTCTGCGGCGAAAGTTGTGCGGCTTGATAGTGTGAGATGTTTACCTTAAACAAATTCAACATCTGTTCCAATACGAAATATAAACCTGGTGATATCTGCCACCAGGCTCCGATATTCGCCTGAAAATACTCCAGCGCTACACCTTCCAGGTGCTCTCCCAGCTTATTGACTTTTAAACGTCCGTTCCATGTGAACCCGACGCAATTTCCGCCACTTCAATGGCTTCGATAAACAAATACGCCCATTGCTTAAACCCGGACCCTAGGCCTGCGTAAACCTCCGCTCCCGAGACGTTCTGCACAATCAACGTTGGGATTTTTATTCCACTAACGTTACCCATCTGGTTTGCGGCCAAATTTGCAGGCTCGCCCATACCAGCCGCCATTCCCGGCATATTCAGACCCGGCGCTTGCACTGGTGGTGGGGCTTCTTC
Organism: Sclerospora graminicola; assembly: GCA_001887855.2. Lineage (NCBI taxonomy): Eukaryota > Oomycota > Peronosporomycetes > Peronosporales > Peronosporaceae > Sclerospora > Sclerospora graminicola. The sequence continues at coordinate 12,015 of MIQA02009165.1, read as the reverse complement.
GCCACCTCTTAAACCACCACCGCGCCCTATACCGACTTCTGCGCTCAGGTCGTTCAGGGTCATCTTCATCCCGAACGGCCCGTGATTTTTCAGAGTGTCTCTGAACGCACTCGCGTACTCAGATCCCTTATTGGATCCTGGCGACGTGCTCGGGACGGACCCTTGTGACCGCGCCTCTTCGACCGCTTCGAGGCGTCGGTCCATACGCTTGAGGTACCCTATAATAACCTCCATATTTGTGTCTGACTTTTCACCTTTTTCGTCATCCATTGTAACCACGAAAACAAAACCTAAACGAGAAAACGAGATTGCAATAACCACTCATTTCCACACGAGAAACGAAATAAGATTCCAGCAATTTACGAATAAAACGAGAACGAGAAAATCGACCTTAAATCACTTCTTATCTGGTGACAATACGCGGTTAAAGCCCGTAATTCCTTGGGCTCATAACCTGTAGGAAATATGTCACTTGTAGCAGCTAGCACCAGCAATGTAGTGCCGAGTGTTTACAGTCCGGTTAGAAACTGTCAACACCCTTTTTTTCTGCCTTGAGATTGCGTGCTTAGTCTCGTAGACTAATTGAGGAGGTGCTTGAACCCGCAGTATCACCAGTCACTATTGTTGGTAAGTACGTAAAAGTAAAAGTAATATATATTTAAGTTATTAAGTTCAAAATCGTACTTTATAACCCAAAATTCACATATAGTGGTCCACGTAGTTTTGTCTAACATGGAATTTCATTTCATCAAACATGCCTTCAAATTCCAACAGAACTCGTATCCCCACTGCCTCGGACGACCAATTATCGGAGGGGGTACTAACGGGGCATTCTCTCCGATAATTGGTCCCGGTCGACTTCCGGATCGGACAAGTCATCACTAGAATGACTGGCCGATCGTGTGGTGCATTGGTTCCGGAATTAACGGACTGATGAGAAGTAAATCCACTTACCTGATTGGTCAGAATGTTGGTCCAAGCTGCTGCCCGGGTCAGCTACCGACAGACGCAGGATGACGGCGTTCGATAACACCCGCAAGTGCCGGACCAATACAAGGCATGGAAAAAGACTAGACGAAGCAATCCGGATGCTCGGAGCCAGGTCACCAAGAAGCTGACCAGCTGGACCAATTGGGGCTGGGTGGTCGTTGATGGTAACCATGGGTGGACAAGAGGCGGATTGGCCAATAGATAGACATATGAAAGGCTCCAGGGAAGGTTATGTCCTTGTAGTGGCCGGATGAAACCCCGAAGGTAGTTGGGCGGCCGCGAAGAGTGAATCGGAGTCGGCGGCCAGATCTCGTCCAGGTCGAGGTGGATAGCTATAAGGCTGGTCAAGCTATTTGGTATACAGTACACAATTCGTCCAGGTTGAGCTGGTCACGCTATTTCAGGGAAGGTACATAACCATCCAGGTCAAGCTGGTCAGGTTATGTTGGGTAGGGTACACCAAAGGTTATATTGGATCTAGGGGAAAAATCCGTGTACGTTTCGCTTTCCAAGACGCAAGTCATCATTGGTTCACAGCAGAGGGCTAACAAGGTCCTCTCTAGTTGTTATTGGTTTGCCCAGGGAAAGTTGAAAGGAACCCATCGGAAGTCCCCTGACCGGGAGTCGTCGTGAAACTTATACTCAACTCAAGTCGCCCGTGTTTGGAACACGGTTTAGTTCTACTGGAATGTGTGGTGAAGTTTTGGCTTACTGTGGAAGATTGTGGAGTATTATTTGGATTCCCTAATTAAAAAAAAAAAAAAACATAAGATTGGAGTAACCCCTTTGTTGTCTTTGGTTAAGCTGGCTGATTGATTGCTCTCGGCCCAATATACAAATTTCAAGTATAACGACAGCCTGCTCCCTAGTGAAATTTCCGCCCAGGAGCAACCCTAGTCCTAACCCTCGTCGGCCTATTTTACGGACTTTTAGCTTTTCGCCCTAGAGTCTACCAAGAGAGTGTAACCGCCAGTGCTGACAGGTACACAATGTGAGCTTTACAGAACATGGACCATCCAAATCGTCAGAGCCAAGGTGATGGAAGTGACCGATCCAGCCAGCTGAATGGCTCGGGCCAAGACCTGGATGGACGGAGTACCCGACAGTCAGTCATCTGGGCCCCCCGTGGGTGTTCGCATCTCGGAAATAATTTCTGAGAGCGACTACACCACAACGGTGCGCGTGCCCGGATCTATAGATGACCCTGGATATTACCGCGAGTCCCCAGTGGGCGAAAGACCAATACCTGTCAAATTTGTTGAGGAAGTTGTGTCGGGTGCATTGGGGGAAGGCATATCGCCCCCAATGCTGCTGAAGAAGATGGAAGGATGCGATGGTTGAATCGGATTTTGGGGGTATGAGGTCGACATTAAAGAAGAAGTTACTTCCCAGGAGGCTCCTACTGGAGCTGGTCAGGACTATGGTGCCGGTCACTACATTTCTGGTCACTGTGCTCCAGCTGGAGCCGGCTCGGACTATGGTGCAGGTCATCATAGTCCGAGAAAGGATCATAGTTTTGACTATGATCCGAAGAAACAAGTGCATGTAATGGATATTAAAGAAGAAAAAATGAAGAAAGAAGATGAACCGAAGGTTGGATATGACCACAGTGGAAACCTGGACAGCTCAGAACCAGGTCACCATCCAGTCACCTACCCCTAAAAAAGGCTGGACGGGCAAGGACCAGGTCATCCGCCTCACAAGGATAGGCCACGTTTTGAAAAAGAAGAAGAAAAGCCTGACGGTTTATCACAGAAGGTTACAGACACCGACCCGGAGCGGGCTTATCACCTTCGCGAGTTGGGTCAGTTCTTATGAACGGCTGGGGTCTTGAAGATAACCCGACCGAAAATCCTGGGCGGATTAAAGAGTCCCGTTTCTCCCCTATCTTTTTCAGACAGCCACGTGGTCCTTATTAGAGGACTGTTTGACCAGCTCAAGCAAGCCGGCATCAACACCGGCGCTTTCGATCCGAACCAGTTATTCGGCCTGGAGGCGGATAGGCTAAAGGAGACATACAGCGCGCTTCACGACCGCCTGGTACCGCTAGTGGGCCGCTCTCAACGGCAGAAGATGGCGGCAACAGCTGAGACGACCCCACCTTCATCACCGGTAGCAGGCCGACTAGCCGGACTACATTCAGGTACTTCGCAGTACGAGTCTGCCCCTTCGTAAGTAGATTCGACGGACTCATCTGTGGGTATTACCCGCATGACGCTTGGCCCTACGGAAGCAGCGCGTGTGGCAATGGCCACCAAGTTTTGGGGATAGAAAGAAACAGATGCGCCCGATCGGAAAGAAGCCAGACAGCATAGCGTCCAGACCCAGATGGCAACAGCGGATCCGGATTCAAGAGGCGAATACGTGGATGTGCGAATTAAGAAGGAATTCCAAGCCGGCCGTCAACCTGTTCCCCAAGCCACCCGTCAAGTGGGCTCTCAAGCTGACCCTCAAGTGCCAGACCACCTTCAGAGTATGTTTTCGGCTATGATAGAAAAATACTTGGAGGAGCAAGCGTCGGTCCAAGACCAGGCGGTCCATCGGGAGAGACAGGTGCCTGGACCAGCACAACATTATGCGAGGGAATCGGTCGATGAGGACATGGAGTCAGTGCAGTCTAGACAGAGTGAGCTCCGTGCCGTCCCGTCAAGTCGCCGGCCAGGTCGCCGACCTGGACGGCCTTTGAATAGGAAGCCGTCACTCAGCGACATGGACATGGAGTCAGTCAAGTCGACCAGGTGCCACTATGATCCAGATGACCAGGATCTGAGGATGTCTTGCCGAGCCAATCTGGCCTCAACCCAAGCTTTTGACCCGGACTCAGGGGAAATTACCAGGGTCCGGATGTCGGCCACGTCCGAGTTGAAGGATTTTACTGGACGGGACATAGACGATGACCAGGCCCAAGGATGGTTAAGCAAAACGAGGTCAGCATTCCTCAGGACCATACTCCGGACTATGAGAAAGGTCTAATTTTCGGAGACCTAATGAAGGGGCCAGTAAAAAAACTGGATCAAGCAGGTTATCCGGTAGTCCGAGACGATTGGAGGCGGCTGATCGAAGCATTTGTAGAACAATATTGTGGCTCGGAAATGTCGGTGGCACGTCAGTATTTCCATGCCAAGAAGCCGGCAGACGGCCCTCCAGGAATACTTACATCGTTTGAATGTCGCAGGAATGAGGGCCAACATACCGGTCAAGGAAGATGCCAGCTGGTCGGAATCTACCCTAGAACACGTGGAACATTTCATCAGCACGCTGTACGACCGGGAATTGCCAGACCATCTCGCGCTGCTACGACTTAAACATACTGCGGAGCTGGAGCTGACGCTACGGACTTACCAGAGGGCGAAGAAGCGAGGTCCCAAGGCAGCAGTTGGAATGGACAAGTACAGGTCACGCGCTAACCTGGATCAAGGAAGGAGGCCGCCATCAACGAGGACGGCCCTCACCGTCCCCCCGAGAGTCGGATGCAACCAGTTCGGAAGAGAAATACCAGCGGTCTGGGGGTGAATCCGAAGAGCAACAATACCGGCATCTGTTCTCAGCGGAAGCCAGTAAGCAGTCTAGACCGGCATCTGGGTCTGGCCAGCAGAAGCGTTTTCCTGCTTGAGCTGACCAGGAGTACCCCAGACGGAAGAGCACCCACTGTGGGTCCATCAAGCATGACGACAGAAGCTGCTGGAAGCGACTGACCTGCACGAAGTGTGAGAGGAAAGGATACCCAGCGGAACACTGCCTGTTCACCTACAAGATTTGCGGAGAGGTGCACGAGGCTGGACTCTTTCCCATCGAGGAGTTCTACAACCAGATGAAGAAGTGGTATGTACCGACTAAGCATGCTGGGATGTTGCCTTCATGGGAGGAAAAAATGTTAAACTAGATCGCTCGCCAGGTTGGAATCTGTTTCGAGCCGAGCGGTCTAGTGCTAGTATCTATGCATATGTCGGTAAGGAGGAGAAGCAAAGCAAGCGTAACCAATAATACATGTAAGTTTGACGATTACGTCACCCGATCCCCGGGCAGAAGGGCTGACTCTTACCTGGTGACCAGTATACGGACGGACGAATATTCTCGGTCTGAAGTGGTTATGGAGTTGAATTTATTACCTGGAGAATCACGAGGTTACTGGAAATACCATTCGCCGGATAAGTGGTTCAAGCAGGCTATCGCCGATGGTAAGATTAATAACCAGAAGGCCACTATGCGTTTTGACTCTGGCGCAGAAGTGTCCATCGTCGACACCAGTCTTCCCTGAAGACAGGTTTGATGGCGCTGCCGGCACAACCTCAACTACGCTGCCATGTTCATCAAATAAATAAACTTCCGAATCCTAGAACAAATTCGACCAGTGCTTTTAGTATGGACGCGACGCGGTCCATATCAAGTTTCGTTGGATTTATAACTTGCAGTGATGAACATAGAATGCATTGCGATGGATCACCAGTCCTTCGATTCTTTTCAAATTTATGAGCTACGATATGATGACGTCTGAAAGTGCTGGTACCCGTGTTTGATGAATAAGTGGAAGGATGCTACTCGAACTTTCCCGACTGGCCACTTTGCCGCCGTGCCCATTGAAATAATTCCATACCTAGTATGCACTGGTGGAACCATAAGCAAGCCTTTCGGTTGGTTGAATCTCAGTTCTTTTCAGCGTTCTGCAAGAAGCTGAATATGCACTACACTCTACCTAGTCGCCGCACATTTGTTCGGGCTCTGAAAGATGACTATTCGGAGGCACTAATTAAATTTACTCGGCTTATTGAAGTGATTCCTGGTCGAGTTGCTCTCACTTTGGATGGAAGGTCGTCGAGAGTGATGCGAGGTTACTTCGTGGTCACATTGCACTGAATTGACAAAAAAAGATTGGACGCTAAAAGCCTCTGTTCTTGAATTCAAGCATTTCCCTCCATCTCACAATCAGATCACTATGTCGGAACTGATCATTTCGTTACCTAACTAATCGGGACCAACCCGGTCCAGTTCAGGATCGCATCGGGACCGGGTCGGAACCAGCTCAGAATCACTTCTAGAGCACCCCGAACCAGCTCGAAACCAGCTAAGAATCAGCTTCCTTGCTGCTTGCTGGTCCAAATCTGTCTTCTGCCTCCAGCACGCATTAAAATTGAGAGATTGGATCGAGATCGGTCTTTCTCTTGAGGTTGGACTCGGTCTGATTCCTTAATGTCAATCAGGGCCGGTTTTGCTGACCTTTGCAACTGGTTTCGGCTTGCTTCGGCTGATATATTCATTTAGCTCACTGTTTTATACATATGAGCTTCTGTATGTGCTTGATCTCCATGTCTTAAGGGTGATCTGACTCATTTAGTCGGTTAACCGGGATCCTACCCTCCTGTCAATTGAACCACTTAGATCACCGATAGACAGCTTCAGTAATCATGCTCCATCGTAACTAATGTATCAACATCCATAAACCTGCTCCGTTACATATGTCTTAACCGGTCCGAATTTAAAATCAACCTGGTCCGGCATCTTGGCTGGTCATGATACTTGGCCGATCTATTTTTCTTGGGACAGGGTGCGATAACGGCAACATTAATACTTTCGTTTTTCCGATTCCACTTCACCGCAGCTGCCCCTGAGTCTGAATGCAGCCACACAACGACAGCGGTCCGACTCACATTATATCAGCTTTTTCAAAGCGAAAACATGACCGATTCTATTCCTTCTCCATCCGGTTAAGTTTACTTGAACGGCATATCATCCACTTTGTTACGTAAGCCAACTTTTCATATTACACGTCATTCCTTGTTGTCGGCCGCGAATCCATCTTCCACAATCATCCTTTCTAGTCGTGTATAGAACATTCCGGCCACGAATTTCACAGTACGGGGTAATATTATACTAGTAGTAAATAGGCCGACCGTTAAAACCCTTGGAGAAACCAACATGGAGACAATTTTGCCAGATATCCTGTTCGACACGTCGGTATTCATCACTGGTTCGCTCTGTATATATAGAAATCTAATAACCACAAAAATATAAAATCCATCAGTTCCGACTGGGTCGGTTTCGATCGGGTCGGTTTCGACCTGGTCAATTCCGATCAATAGGTCGGTCAGCAAATGCCGGTTAACCAGAACTGCTGGAAGTCCCGATCATCTTCCTCTAGGGTTTGCTTGACTTCGAACCTCTTACGACTTATGCGCTCACGCTCGAACCATTGTAGCAGTGCTCCACAGTGAAGATCTCGTTCATCAGTCCCGGTCGGTTGCGACCTGGCCATCGTCATCACATGTACCTGCTCTTCTCCATCTTCCGACCTGATCTGTTCGGGTAACCTATTGATCTAGACCAAATCTGCCAACATAATATCTTCAGTGATAGTCGATCCAACCTGATTACGCATGGTCATGGTCGCCAAGCAATCGGCGCCACGGGCTCCTGGCCCGTTTCACATGAAGAAGATCATGGGCCGGCTATTCTTGCAGGACTTCCATGCGTTCAGTAATTTGTGACGAGGCGCCTTGCAGTGGATCTCCCAAGTGATCTTTCTGATCACCAGGCTTGAATATCCGTAGATGATTACTCTGCCCTTTCTTTGTACACTTTGAAGATCCAGACTGAGCAGCAGACCACGATACTCGGCTTCGTTAACAGTGATACGAGGTGCATACATTAATGATTACTGCATGTGGTGAACGGTCTTAAATGTGTGGCTCCGAAGCGTTTAAAGACGAACATGTGATGATACGACCTTGTGCGTCGTTGATGGAACTTAATTATCAGAGGCTGCAGGAATGATGGACCATTCAATTAATTTCCACAAGAGAGCACTGTACGCCCGGTACCTTTTTAACACTTGCCGATCCATCGAAACTAATGACGACCACATCCTCGTTCGGACAGACGACTGGTGGCAAAGCATAATCGACCCCTTAGCTTGGTTCCGGGGAGCTATCTCGATCAGAGCTTCATCGACTTCCGACCGCGGTGTTATGCCGGCCGCTAGGGTATTAAAAATTTCTTCCTCGCCCCTGGTACATTTGATGACTTCCAATGATCACAGCGACAAGAATGCTGACCATCGCCCCAGTTTTCCATCGATTCTAGTCAATGGTATTAACCACGCCAAATTAGACCGTCTCAAAAGTATTTAATCGGTGTGGACACCAGCATAGTGTAGCAGACATCCAGTATACGTAACAATGCCAGTAGTGTCTTGTCCACAATGCCATAATTAACCTCATTCGGCTTCAACGTCCAACTTGTACACGTGATCGGACAATATATTCCATCAGGTCCTGAACCAAGGCAGATGGTATTGCCCACTTACTTGCATACAAAATCACCACCGGAATTTTCTCTGGATCGAAATGTTTCAGGACCGGGGTTGAAACCTTCTTCGCCTTCAAAATACCCAATGCAAACATAGCTCGTTTCATATGATCATCTGATCCCGATGTGGTCTGGTCAACTGAGAAACCGGTTTCACAAGTCGCTTTTCCCGACCCAGTTTCATGATCAGCTTTAGTCGGCAATGATTCCGATCTATTCCGTTCCCGTAGCCTGTGGTAATCCACTTCTTTCAGTTCATACAATAGAACAGCATATATCGCTCAATGAATCGGCTATAATATCTAAACTCTTTAGAAAAGATTACATGGTCTTTAACGACCTGGGAAACGGTAAGTTGATCAGTGGTTCAAGATCTTTCGGGTTAACTTCCAACCCCTGGATCGATATGATCGGTGCATTAGGTGACATCTCCGGCAGACTATCCATCAGACCATCGATATCATCGATATACTGGTTACCGTCTTCATGGGTACACACTTGATTGGTCTCTGAATCTATTGTTCCGAGTCTGACCTGACTAGGGGTAGACAGAGACGGGTCATCCGTTTTCCAATACGCTTCCAATTTCGTTTCGTATTCAGTAACCACCGCGGATTCTTTTGGTTACCTCCTCCACCCGATCGTCTTTATACTTGACCGATCGGTGATCAGGTCGACTATGGAGAGACGATCATTTCCGTCATCATTCATCGGTGGTCACATGTGGTCCGACCGTAACAACATCCACGATTCTTGGTCTTTTCTCGACACGTTTTTCACTGGTCGACTTGGAAGATGATTTCCTAACCAGTAGTGATATAGTCCGGCGTTTTACCATGGGTGAGGTGTTTTCGCCTACCGACTCCTCGTTACTGATCAGGTCGGTGGCGGCCTGGTACACCAGGTTCTACCACTCGATAGATCTACGTGACCCAATCGAAACATACCCCATTTGTCGGGGTACTTTTCCCTCAGGCAACCATATCCATAAACCTATGTCTTCATGTACAATCAGGGACCGATCGGAAATATTCGTAATTCAAATAAAACACGAATTGCCGATCCCTTGGATAAAAGACGAGACCCAACGTTCTTCATGAGTTAACCATAATTTCTGTTGCCGATCGGCCGACCGAATCATTACATCGACCGATCGAGAGACCGGAATATTCTCATACCGACCCATATTCACCATTTGTGTACGTATACCGGACGCCGGCCAGATAGTTGTATCTGAACTTCGTCCGGCAGGGTCAGGGTTTCATGGGAAAGTCGAGTCGTATACCGGACGGGACCATAAAATGCATCCCCAGTATGGCATCCTGACCGGCTAATCGGCCGATCCAAGCTTTAAAATAATAAACAGGGATCCAGCTAAGGTGATCTTGACACGTGTCGACGTAGGAACTTTCATCGATCCCGACGTATTCTTGTCTCTTGGTATCGTTTACGACATCCCAACTTACGAGCAAAGGCAGAATAGATAATTAAGACTTTAGCCCAGAGTCAATTCATAAAGTGTTTTTTATTATTAATCTTTCCATTGGCTTTCGTCTGATTGAACCACTTGTCGGGAGGGTGATACTTCAGTATCCGCGAGATTCACCAGGCAGTAGGTTCAATTCCGTATTTACATTCGATCGGGAATATTCATCCACTCCGAGATTATGAATCAAATACCGGTCGGCAAAATTAGAAATGGAACATGTATTGTTGGCTATCTCTTTTTCCTCATACTTTTTTCTGCTACCGACGTGTGCATAAATGCTAAACATAGATCGCACAGCTCAAACCAGATTCCAACCTGGCGAGCGATCTAGTTTACCATCTTTTCGACGGAAGGTGGATGCATGCGAGCATGTTTGGTCGGCACGTACCACTTCCGCATCTGGCTGAAAAATTCTTCAATAGGGCACGAACCAGCATCATAAATTTTTCCACAAGTCTTACACACAAGAAGACAATGATCAGAAGGGCGGCCTTTCCGATCACACTTCCCACATGTCATTCTTTTCGAGCAATCGCGATTATTATGCTTGGACGACCCGCAGTGGACACTTTTCCAGCGAGCTCGGGTCCGAGTCGGGTTGGTTCCCGCCTCCTTTCCGTCCATCGGTCCCTGTGACTGTTGATCTTGGACGGAGCACAATTTCAGTCGTGAAGATTACGCGGTACTGCTTTTCGTCAGAGTCTAGACTCAGCCGGCCACTCTCTTCTCCAGATCCGGCTCTATCCGACTCCAGTCGTGTGATCTATTCTATTCTATTTTGGAAATATATCCGAGTCATGATTGGTCAATTTAGATTAGCAATAATGCAATAGAGTTTGGTTCCCAGTCTCCACTGCAACCAGACGGACTGCTCGTGCCGGTCGGGCTGCTGGCGCTTTGACTTGGTCGGGATGGGGCTTCGACCGGTATCGGTTTGATACCATTTCGACCTTCAGTTTCTGGATTTTGGTACGTTGCAGTGTTCACGGTTCCAAACGTCTATAGGCGGTCGTATGACTTGACCAATTCAACCCAGTGTAATAACCCATGATTTGTCATAGCAACTGCGACTTGCACACTTTTCTTCATACTTTCCACTTTACCCCGTTATAATGCGTACCGTTCAACGTTGGGTCGACTTGTCCCACATTCGAACTGTCACTTTCCTGACCATCCAATCAGCGTAGAGGCGTGGATCACTCATGTTTGCATCTTTAGAATCTGCTTCACCAAAATCTCCTCCGAGGTGTTTCCTTCTGTGTTTACGACTTGCAAATCATCCATCGTGGCTTCTGGGGGGGGCAGAGCGTTACTATGGGCACTACTACCATTTTTTCCCTGCCTTCAGCATATAAAAAAACTCCGTAGTGAATGCAGAGGCTTGCCAAATCTTTAAAATGTTCACCGGATCCCGTCGCCGTTTACAGCAACGGAATCCGCCGTGGGATAGTGTCGCGGATATCTGAGGCCGCCATCACTGTGCACCAGTTCTTACAGACTCATCCACAGCAATAAATAGGTAAAACGGCTCGGGTCCTTTGGTTCCTCACGCACGCTCGTCAGTCAGACATTGCTATGTCACAATCCGCAACCGTTCCAGCGGATGAGACATGCGCCACGTTCGTTTCCACCCTTGCACATCCAGCGGGTATGCCAGCATCACTGTCCGTCTTAATATGTCATTGGACCTGTCACTGAGCACCACGATCGCGAAATTCCAGTTGCGCTCGAGTTCCCCGCACAGTCTTCTCGTCGATAGCATTTTTAATACTTGCGCATGTGGTGGAGCCGATTCCAAATTCCAAAACGGAGGTTTTGGGTGGAATTCGGATACCCACTAGCCCGGACGACCAACTATCGGAGGGGGTACTCCGTTGATCCTGATCGGCATCAGGATCGGATGAATCATCACTATGATGACTGATCCGATTCTCTTGGTGTTGTGACCGGTCGTCATGCACGATAGAATCCATATTTAACTTCATCTCACCTTGTGTACCCATTGATCTTCGGTAGTTACACTCACTCAAGTGGACTCTAGATGAGGAGGATGATACGAATCAGGTCGGAGGAGATGACCTTCGCGAGACGGGGGTATTCTCGGGCGGGGATCTTCACTGGAGGACGAGTTAGTGTCGATACTTAGTTAAAGTATCTAAAGGCACTGATCGGGAAACTTAGTCCGATCAGGCCAGCCAATAAAACGAGAGAAAACGAGAAACCATGAAAACCAC
>MIQA02009159.1:0-16373 GCA_001887855.2 Sclerospora graminicola | reverse complement strand
ACCACACTACCAAACGTGCCTTATATCGCTCCACCGTGCCATCGTTCTTCAGTTTGGTTTTATAAACCAATTTAGTTGGCAATGTCATCACATCATTCGTTCTTTTCATCAACTCCCAGGTTTGCAAGTCTTCCAGGGCTTTTAGCTCTGCCCTTTCAGCCGTTTTCCACTTTTCGGACTGGTTACCCTTATGAACTTCGTAATAGCTCTTCGGGTCTGGTGTTCCGGCAATTTTTCCACTATCCAGATTGTTCACATCACGGACTGCAAACGCAAAAAACGAATTTTCATCACTTGTGCCATTCGCTTCGTCATTGTCATTCGAAATGTTTCTTTCGTTCGTTCCACACTGCTTCTCATCTGCTTCTAGCTCAATCAACTTCTGAGTAGTTCTGATCTTCCTCGTTGACTTCCTTTGTGGTAAATCTTGTTGCTTGATTTCTTCTCTCGAGCTTTACTTGCTTTTTCCTTCGAAACTGCACTATCTCCATTGTTTTCGTGACATATTTCCACGTCTTAATTCATCTTACGTGACAACTTTTCGTTTTCTCTTTCACCCAATGTCTCCACATGGTACACGTGTCTTGTAGTCGTCACCACTCTGTCCTTCAAAAGTAACACTTTTAGCCTTTTATCTCGTCGTTCTTCACGAGAATTAACGCCTTCTCAGCGTGTCTACCGAGTGACTTGTTCTTGTTCGCGTCGCGCCAAACCATACACGGCGATCCAAAAATCACAATATCCGAAATGTTAACCTTCTTTTTCGTCAAACCTTCAATGGGTGAAATCTTTCGTAAATTTGCGCGTGTCGGACATCGATTTAAAATGTAGCTTGCATATTCTGCTACCTCAGACCAAAACGTTAACGGAACTCCAGATCCAAAAATCATACATCTGATCATATTAAAGATCGTCCTGTTCATTCGTTCCGCCTTTCCGTTTGATGCAGGATTACCCGCTTCGGTAATCTGCCTTCTGACTCCAGTCCGTTTACAAAACAGATCCACATTGCGATATTCTCCACCGACATCAGTCCGTAAAACGTATATTCGATAATTAAATTCTCCTTCAAACCACGCAAAAAAATGCTCGATCTTATTGCGGCTTGATCCTTAGACTTCGCAGGAAATACGCGAACGTAATTCGAGAAATGGTCCACAAATACAATTAAATATCTGTTCCCACGTCGGTCCCTCGGCGTAATAGGCCCTTTTAAATCGCTGCAGATACCGCCACCGATTCCGTCTATCGGTGCGTTCTGCCCGCTGTCCTGCTTCGGTTGTTTCGTTCGGGCTGCTTTACCCTCTGCACAGGTCAATCAATTCGGTCTGCGCTTGTCTGTCAGCTTGATCCCAGATACTGGTTCATTTGCTAATCTCTCCACTGTATCATAAGATATGTGCCCCAATCGTAAATGTAATGATCTCTCCTGCGGACCATCACACTCACTATTCTCCATGGTTGTCATTATCATGTTCGAGAATTTTTCACACACGCTCAAAATTTTTACCAGACTTAACCGTTGCCGTAAATACACATCCAGTCACTTCCACGTCAAATAGTGTGTCGTTTCCATGCATCATTTTCATCTTTTTTCCAGTGTCTTTCAGCGTGCATCCCTTCTTCTTTAGGTTTTCAAGTGAGATAAGATTATTCGCCAGTTTCGGTGCATAGTACGCTTCTGTAAGCAGTACAATCGAAAAATTTCTCATCAAACGCACTTTTCCAACTTTCGTGACACTTAATTTTGCTCCATCAGGTAACAACAAATCTTAATTATCACCACAGTCCTTAGCATCTTCCAAAAAATCTTCACTGGACGCAAGATGCCGGCTGGCACCACTATCAATTATCCAAATGTCTTCATCAACCATTATGTCCTTCTTCGACATCTTTTGTGATTTTTCTCCACACTTAATTGTCAATAACACGAAATTCTTTTCGCCATTTTCGTCTCCTTTCCACCTCGGCTTACGTTCAAAATACTTGTTCTGGTTCCTCCGGTTCCCTTGCCGGCAATACTTCTGCGTGTGACCATCCATGCCACATGCGAAGCACGTTCGTTTCTTCTTTCTTTCATCCACGAAATTCACAACATTTCTTGCTTGTTTCATTTTCACTGCATCGTCTTCCAACTCTTGCGCCCTCGCAATGAGTTCTTGTGCTTGTATTATGTAGTCAATACGCTGTGGATTATAACGTATCCTTAGCCCCATTTTTAATCCAGGAGCTGCGTACTTCACAATATTTTCCACAATGTAACGATCGTGAGATCCACTCTCACGCGCTTAAGCCACCAAGTATAAAATGTGTTAGGTCCATGACCTCTGATCATCCTTTTCTTGTGCAAATAATGCTGCTGCTTGTTGATGCGTGATTTTTACTTTGAAAGCGTGATATAACTGATCCAGCACGTAATATAATTCTTTAAATATCTGCCACTAAGTCATAATGTTTGCTAGGAAATAAATTGCCGCTACACCTCCAGGTGTTCACTTAACTTGTTCACCTTGAGACGCTCTGTCCACTCAGAACCAGACGACAGTTGTGCGACATCAACTGCCTCGATAAATAGGTAGGCTCACTGCCTGAAACCTGCTCCCAATCCAGGATAAATTTCTTCTCCCGAAATTTTTTTAATCGTCAACTTAGGGATTTTCATATTCTCATTACGGCACACATTCTGTCTTTCTTGATTGTCGAACATTTTTGCCGCTCCTTGATCATTCCTTCCTGGTGCCTGCCAATGTGCACCACGTTCAATGCCGTTATCTCCACCCAAATCCTCCATAGTCATTCTTTTTCCAAATGGACCGTTGTTTTTAACTGCTTCTTTAAAAATACAATCATGATCAGACCCTTTCGACTTGGGTGAGATGATGGAGGCACAATCTTGTGGTTTCTCCTCCTCCACGGCCTCAATTTTTTTCTCCAACCGCTTGATATACTCCATCATAGCAGCCATATCCACTCTTTCCTCAGTCATTTTTCCACTCAGTCAATTGCGTAACCACGAAAACGAATAAACCAATGTCTCCTTTCGGCACAGGGGACTTCCACCGAGATTCGTACTTTAAATGAAAACTTTTGTAAACTTCGAAAACTTAGAAATCCAGTCCTGAGCCCCGTAACCTTGGGCTCATAGCCTGTAGGAAAATGTAGATTACCACGAAAGCGTCCGTAACTCCACGTAAGCCAAATAAACACCGATTAGTGCGTTTAGATGCCTTCTTGTAGTGTAGTGCCTCCCTATCGGCTAGTATAGGGCCTGTCTATCGGATGTATGCGTCGGTTCCACTTAAGTATCTTGCGTGCTAATGCAAGACGCGAGACGGTTGCCCAGGAGGTAAGTGCTCGATGTTTAGTTTACTCGACAAAAACGAAAGTATAATTATGTAAAAATTAAGTGTAGTTCCGGCTAAAATACTACTTAACCTATAATTCACAATATGCAAGAAACCACGATAATATCGTTAGCAGGAATTTAAACGTCAGTTTTCATCATAGATCACATCATCCAAAATTCCAACACGAAGAGCGACAATGGAGGAGGTTGTCGAGGTACCGCCAGCCACGGATGGACAGACGCCTTCACCAGCACCGACACCTTCACCTAAGGCTGTGCATCCATTGCCGGCCGCACAGACTCCCCAGTCCACCCCCGCTGCCCTAACCGGACACTTTTGACCTTTGACCGAGTCCACCAGAGAGCGTAACCGCCAGAACTGACGGGTACAGATGGTGAGATGTCACTGAATTTGGATCATCCTGATAGTCACGACTAAGGTGGTGGTTATGATGACCGGTCAGGTCAGATCGATGCTGACCTAGACCAAGAGATGGATGATCGGAGTAGCTCCTCCGGAAATTGGTTGTCTGGGCCCCCGTGTGTTCAACCCTCAATGAATAATTCTGCTACGCCGTTGTCAGTCCAGACAACGGGCCGACGAGCATGGTCAGGGTTAGGAGAAGGGTAGCTCCTGGTTGGAAATCTTCACCTGGAGCGGGCAGCAGTTATAATTGAGTTAAGTGTACCACAAACACTGAACCGAGAATGCTCAACGATTAGTAAAACAAAAGAAAAATAGGGGACTACCGGTACACCAGCCATCCGTGAAACACACGTGAATGCCAAATATATATATCCATGATCTTCCATCGTAAGCCAAAACTTCGTCTCCCATCCAATACATGTTCAAAACACGAGCGACTTAGATGAGTATACTTAAATTCAATACTTCATCCAGGGGGCTTTGGTTGCCTTAGTGAGTTTTATCGGGTAAACTGAATATGAAGAGGTAATTGGTTTCTCTTCTGCCACTCAAACCAATAGTGCTGCGCGCGTCGACTTACGTCTATGAAAGAAAATTGTATAGTGGCTTTATCCCTAGAACCAAGTATGAATTCAGTAGGACAATACCTACACCAAATCCTGTGATTTACCTAAAAACGTATGTCCTAACATCGCGTCACCTGATTGGCCAATACTACCCTTTCTATGATCGCCATAGCATTCCGGCTGCTCAAAGCACGTTTAGGACGTCCTGGTCGACTGCGGCTGCATGGTCCATCAGCCAAACAAGCGGAAAAGAATTAGTCACCAGCGTCCGCCATAGGAGTAGCCACATATTGTGTGCTCTATTTTTGTTTGCGCCGGAGATGCTGGCTTGGTACTATTACATTTTTTGGGAAACGTCCTACATCTGGGAATTGTGTTTCCTAGCGTTGGAAAAACACTCGAAATCTAATATAAATATAGATAATAAATTAACTCGCCCTATCATAAATAATATCTACAAGGCTTCGGCTTAATCTTGCTCATCTATATCCAGATCGGAAACCAAGCGTTGAAAAGAAATGTTCTCGTTAATAGAAGATTTTTGAATAAGAGCGCAGCGATGGGATTAGTAGGCACTACCGCATCAAACAAGCGTCATAAACTCCGAAATACTTGCTATGAAAAACCAATTTTTAAATCCGACACTTTGTGTACTTTTCCACCCGATCGCGCAGAACCACTAGATAGAGCTCGTTTGATCAATTTTCAAACTGTATTCTCGTGTAAAATCGCTATGGTGATTGCGTATTGCGATGGATTTAGTAAGTGCTGCTATCGCACTTGTGAAAGTTGCCCCGAAATCGGAGCTGTAGTTTTTCTGACACCTCATTACTCCGTTGTGCACATTCTTGACCTGACGGAGTACACCTTTTCAAGTTCAAAACGGGACTTTCCAAATTCAAGACGCCTAACTCAAAGTCCAAGACGATAAACCCTTTTACATTAATATTAATTACCTGGATATTTTAAAGGGTATAATACCGTGGCAACATATTGGAGCATATACATTGACTTATTCATTTCGCAACATGGGGGCTAAGGCGTACCCAGAGGAAGTGCGGAAGCGCGTCGTAGATGCCGCTCTCACGACGGCGAGAACTGGCAGCAGGTGGTGAAGAACAAAATACGATCAACTACAAAACTGCCTGTCGCTGGATACCAAACGCTACCATACTTGTAGGGCATCGCTATCGGAAAGTGCTCCCAGAGCATGTAGATTTCCTGCTCGACCTGCTGAGCGAAGACTGCCCGTTGACGCTGAGCAATGGCTGATGAGCTCACCAAACAATTCAGCGTCACCGTGAGTCAACAAGCCATAAAACCACTTCGATGAAGCTTGCGTTACGCTAAAGCAAACACACAAGCAAACTGTTTACGAATACCCCCGGCAACAAGCAGATGCAGCGCGAGTTTCTTATCAAACTGAAGATTATCAAGCGGAAGGTAAGCGTGTTCTCTATCTGGATGAGACTAACTTCAGTCTATGTATTCTCGTTGTTCAAGGCTCGCGTACGAAGCTACTTATCTGTCAATCGTGCTACCGTTTTGAACATACCACCTGAAATGTCCAAGGCATTGCACAGCCGTACCATTTTGAAGGCATTAGCGAATCAGGCTATCGTGGAAGCTGCGTCCAATAAGAAGTGCAGTGATTTCTATCAGGTGTATCTATGCACACCCTCGCATTCCATGTCTAGATCATTGACATGGTGGATATGCCAGTGGGGAAGTGAGTGCCGTACATAAAGCTGTAATGGGGTACTGAAATACATGTTATGTGGGTTGATATGATGTTGCAGTTATGTGTTATTAGAGGTTTCTCGTCTTCTTGAATTTGGAAAAGGCCCGTTTTTAAAGGTGTAATACAGCGTTAAGATAATCCCATCATACGTTTTTTTTTAAATCTTTTGTACTCCATAGATGCTTCGAGACGTTCTCTTAAACTACTTTTGTCTCGTAATACTGCAGAGCGGATTCCACGCAAAGCTTTCTTTTATCAACGAGATTCAAAGAAGACTCGACGTCTTCGTATTTTTAATCGGTGCAGACATGCCGTCCACGGCATTCCTATACGTCCACGAAATGGTGCGAAATTAAACATGTTCACTTTAATAATTTCTTTCAGATAGAGCTTCGACTGAAAGAAATCACAATAGAATGAATTCAGATAGTTTTTAGATTCTTCGAAGTATATTTTAACTGCACACGTATTTTCTTCACATTTCGCTTCATGTGAAGAAATGCGTGTGTAGTTATAATTATATAAATGCGATTCCTTGCTTGCTAACAAAACCAACTGAGCAGCTTGCGGGGCGTAAAAAGCGATAAATTTCTCGATTGGAGCAGACAGCAACGACTCTTAATTTTAATGAGGCTAATTCACTACGTTTTAGAGATGTTTTGCGGTTTATACAGTAATGGCATCGCCATCGGTGAGTATCTTAACCTATAAATCATCCGTTAGATTTCCAACAACGGGTTCTCTTGGCAAGTGCCAAAATCTTATCCCATTTCACATACTTATGCAAAGCTACGGAGATGGGTATGCGCAATAGTGCTAGCTTCGCCAAGAGCGGAGATTGGTCACTTTATTGGCAAACCTCCCACGATACCACTGTTTTGGGCACCAGAAATTCTCAAGAGATTTTAATGAAGATTACTTGAAAAGGGACTTTTAGAGGGCCGAGAGAAAAGCAACGGCACTCCAGTACAATTAAGACAACAACCATTCGGAATATTTGGAAACTGTTACCAACCGAAAACATGGACATAAACTACCTGGAAGAAAGCGGAAATAAAGTTGTGGTATATAAACTGTGGTGGGGCCGATTTCTAAATCCAGAACGGAGGTTTTGGGTGGAATTCGGATACCCACTAGCCTGGCCGACCAACTATCGGAGGGGTACTCCGTTGATCCTGATAGGCATCAAGATCGGATGAATCATCACTATGATGACTGATCCGATCCTCCCGGTCTTGTGACCGGTCGTCATGTACGTTAGAATCCATATTTAACTTCATCTTACCTTGTGTACCCATTGATCTTCGGTGGTTACACTCACTCAATTGGACTCTCGATGAGAAGGATGATACGAATCAGGTCGGAGGATATGACGTTCTCGAGACGGGGGTGTTCTCGGGTGGGAATCTCCACCGGAGAACGAGTTAGTGTCGGCACTTAGTTAATGTATTTAAAGGCACTGATCGGGAAACTTCTTCCGATCAGGCCAGCCAATAAAACGAGAGATAACGAGAAACCACGAATATCACGATAAACCCACGATCTTCCACAGTAAACCACAAACATTCTCCACAAAACCTTTCCAATTAATAAAACGTGTTCAAAACACGTGCGCGTGAGGGGGTGAGGGTCGAAAACCTAAGCAAATCCCGTCGGGGGACTTCCGGTAAGCCAAAATGCGTCTATGCGCGTCTTAATCAGGAATTAAGTTGAGCCACAGGGGTCTTGTTAACCCTGTGCTCCCAATGACCGCGCGACACGTGGCGGAGCGACTCTTTGTTTAGTGGGTAAATTCAAACCTGTTATTATATATGCGATATCTAAGCCCTAGTGTACCATACACCAACTTATGTGACCCACCTCATGTTTCAATCTTGCCCATCTCGTCACAAAGTTGTTCCAGTACCACCATAAACCAATCTTCAATGCATCTTCAACCTGATTCGTACCACTTTTGGACCGATTCCGATCAGGCTCTCCGGCGATCTTCAGCCAACCTGATTCTTCGAGAATCAGCTTAGAACCAGCTTGGGATCGGTCTCTCAGGCATTGTTCGCCTAATTCCAACCCGATCTTGGCTGAAAATCCTTCTCTTTCAACACCTGGAAGCTGATTCGGGGCTGATCCAAAGCGGTTCGGGACCGGCACGTGAATCAGGGCAAATCAGCCCCGGATCACTTCGAAACACCTCAGGATCACCAAAACATCGACATCCCCCGCTCGCCAACCCTATCTTCGACCTCCATTGTATGTTAGACCGCAAGGTTGAACCCGAATCAGCACTCCTCTTGGAGTTGGATCCGATCTGATCTCTAAATGCTGATTCGGAGCAAGTTCTTTGAGCCTTGTCGCTTATTCCAGTCGGTAAGGCTTATACAGCTTGTCATTTTACGCGTCATGCTCTGTCATACACTTGATCTTCACGTCCTAAGGCGGGACCAAATTATTCGGCCGATCAACCGGGATCTCCATATCTCATCAACTTAAAACACTTGGATCGTCCATGATCCACTCCAATGACCGGGTTTGCCGTGCCTGATATACCAAACTCTCTCTAGTACCGCTCATCATATGTATCTTGGCCGATCCGGTTTCGCACGCTCTCACGAACTCAGTCCAGTATCTGGGTATTCACATCCGATCGTGATACTCGCTGGATTGTTAGTCTCTGGGACAGGGCGTGACAACGGCATCATCTTATTTTCTCCACATATTACGATAACCAGTTATCACTTACTTGTCTGTTTCAGAAAAGAATGAACAGTTTGATTTGACCTTTCATATCTCCATTATGATTTTGACAACATCCTCAATCCATACCATATTCAAAAGAGCGCGGAGCATGCTATCGACCAGTATTTTTTACATTCCATAACACACAATATTCAGGTACTTAACAGCATATTTGTATGATCGGATTTGACAGGTGAAATGGTTTCTTTCGTAAAATGAACAAAATTTAGTTTTATCAGATGACAGTATATATTCAGAATGCTGGTTGTATAATAAATCCAAATCTACAGTAATATGAGCACAAAACACGTTACAGCACGTTTTGTAAAACTACCGATTATCGAATATTGATAATTTCCACCAATCATAATGCATTGGTTTTGGGGAAAAATAAAAGCTTCATTCTTTTCTGAAACAGACAAGTATATACCATCCTGAATAGAACCAGTCTGTCCCACCCATCAACGGTTCTATCTTGATGGGTGTTCCCACAGCCAACAATCAACAGCCGTGTGTGGACCACTTATTTCTGATTTTGTTGAATCACTCTACCACAAAACCACATCCACTGCTTCACAGATCCCCCTGGCCTTTAGATGACGATACCCGCTCGATCTGGAGGATACCAGCATATATAAGAAAGTACTATAAGAAATTATACTTCCGAGCGATGGCAACAGAATTACCATCCACAATACAGAAATGGTCCGATCGTAGAATGCGTGATTCATGGTGGATGTCACTACAGGATCAAACACCCAAAAAGGTCTGGAAACAAGGACACATTCTTACCGACTATCAAGTCTGGGTAATCTATAGAATGGTCACTATCCAGTCAAACACATTTTACTGCACCGACTCTGTTCTCGACAAATGTATTTTAGATGATGTTTGTAGTAGCAACAGATCTGATGTGGCGCATATCGTATGGGGATGTGAAAGGGCACAACGTTTCTGGACTCGTTTCATTACCCATTGGGCCGGAGAAACAGTCGATAATAGTGGAATACTTCAATATCAAGTAGCCATAGCATTATGCAAACCCCCGGAAATCTCATCTATAATACAACAGACGATGAGGGAGAAATACAGCCTACATTTATAGAATTATCAGGACCAAATGGAAAGACTTTAGTGGGGATTAAGTGAAATAGCACAAGTATGGATGTGGCAACTGCGCAACCAGACGGTCTTTGAAGGAAAACGAAAAAGCCAAAGGGAACATACCGAGTTCATTTGGACCCAATGTAAATCACAACTGTGGTGTAGTCGCTCTCAGAAATTCTTCATGAGATGCGAACACCCACGGGGGGCCCAGATGACTGACTGTCGGAGGGGGTACTTCGTCCATCCGAGTCATGATCCGATCCGGCATCCGGCCGGCTGGATCGGTCACTTCCATCACCTTGGTCGTGACGACTTGGATGATCCATGTTAAAAGCTCACCTTGTGTACCCGTCAGCACTGGCGGTTGCGCTCTCTTGATAGACCCTAGGGCGAAAAGTGTAAAGTCCGTCGAATAAGGAGACAAGGGTTAGGACTAGGGGTAGCTCCTGGGCGGAAATCTTCACCGGGGAGCTCGATTGGCAATATACTTGAAGTTTGTATACTGCGACGGCTGGACCGAGAATAATCGATCGGCCAGCCAAACCAATGACAATGAAGGGGTAAATCCAAACGTGTACGTAAAGGGGAATCCAAATATAACTCCACAATCTTCCACAGTAGGCCAAAACATTACCACACTTTCCAATACTTGATATAACCGTGTTCAAAACACGGGCGACTTGAGGTGAGTATACACAACACAGCGACTCCCGGTCAGGGGATTTCCGGTGGGTTACTTTTACCTTCCCCGGGCAAACCAATAGCAGCAAGAGGGGACCTTGTTAGCCCTCTGCTGTGAACCAATGAAAGCGACTTGTGTCTAAGAAAGCGAAACGTATACTGATTTATCCCTATATCCAATACTCCCTTTTGTGTAACCTACCCCAAATAGCCCGGCTGGATAGTTATGTGTCTTACCCGAAGTGGTCCGGTTAACTCCGATTTTGTGTACCGGCCCGGCCGGTACACCCAACCCAGCTGGTACCAGCCCAGCCGGTACACCAAATCGGCCGGATGGCCATCCATCTAAAATCATTTGACCGCTGGCGTTAGCACTTCCTTGGCAGCTCCACATCCGTCCCTGGCGCCTCATCCGCCCTCTAAGAAACTCAACCTTCTTCAGGACCCTTTGCCCATACACCTTCCGAGCAATCCGCCCTTCGGTCGTCCACTGTCGAGGTCATCCGGTTCACCTGGTCCGCTAGCCCAACTACCCACATCTCGACCACACCCATCTAGCTCGACTTCGTGCCTGGCAACCTTCTGCCGCCAGAGAATACATCCAGCGGCCACTAGACTACGTCCCATGTCGGCCGGTCCGGGCATCCAGCTAGGGCCAACATTTCCACCAATCAGGTGGGTGCGTTCACTTCCCATGAGTGCGTTAATTTCCAAGTCACTTCACCACAGCCGCCCCTGAGTCTTGTCGCAGCCGCACAACGGTTGAGGCACGATATCACTACGTCTTTCGCACTTCGGCACCTTCGCTTCTCCTATGTCTGGTCACGAAGATGCCCGCACAGAACCATCGTCGGGTTATTCCCCGAAACCCCTGAGGCCCCCGGTAGGCTGCTTAAGTGCCCGTTCTGCTGGCCTCGGGCGTCGTCCAGGGCAGCCCACCGTGGTGGCTACCCTGAAAACTCAAATCACTGCCTTGGCCGCTCAGGTAGCTAGCCTGGAGAAGGCGAACACTGAGTTGTCCTTGGCTGATCGGCGGGCAGATGAAGATCGAGTCCGGGAAGTACTGGCTGACCTCCAATTCCAGAGCCACATCAGCCAACTGGAAAGTGAGAAAGCCGATCTCATTCAAGAGAGGGATCGCTACAAACAGATGTCTGAATCCATCGAGTCGTTGCGTATCTTGTACCAGAAAGCGACGGCCACCGTGAAGTAAGTGCATCCACGCTTGTTCAGGACCATCTCCCAATCCACTGATCTTGTATGCGTTCCCAGAACAGAGTGTCATGAGCTATCGTGTCTTGATGCTCGAGTCTTCTCATGCCTCACGCGAGGTGACGGAGCAATACGAGAGGTACATCCTCCTCTCCAAGCGACTGGAGAGTTCGTAAGTGAACTTGGGCAATCTGGAAAATCACCGGATCCGGCTTGCAAAGAAGCTGGGGAAGTATCAGAAAGAGCTGTATCGGTCGGCCTCTGCGTCGTCCGGGCTTCAACGTCGAGTCCGAGAGCTTGAAGACGCGCACGCCGAGGCCCAGTCGAACGTGGATAGCGCCCGACAAGTGGTGTCCGACCTTACGCAGCGCCGCACGAACTGTTTATCCTCGATAAAGGCGGGTCGAGCCCTACTTTTCGCGGCGGGTGCCAGGGTGGATCGTCTGATGAAGAGTCCTGCTCCCATCCGGGAGGCCATCAGGCACCTCCTCGATTTAGTCCACGTGGCCCCGGTCCGACCACTCCCGCTCCGCCATCTCTCCCGTTGGCTGCTTCTGCTGCGGGCGTCCCGCCATCTCTCTCGTTGGCTGCTGACCCTGCCGCGGTCGCCCGAATATCCGGAGCAGGGGCGTCCGCCCCAGGTACGATAACCGTTAGCACGGGAGTGGCCACACGTCTGCGGATCTGGGATACTTCCCGAAACCCTAACCCTCCACTAGTGCCAGCCGGCGCGCGGGCGGCTTCCCCATCATTCCCAGAGGATCCTCCGGTACACGGAAAAAAACGTTGGTCCCGGATTGCATCGCTCTATTCCCCCGTGGCGGCTAAACGGCTTAAACAGTCTGCCGTGCCGGCGAACACGGCAAAAGTTCGTGGCGACAATAGACCGGGCTCCAACCCCACTTCGACTGCGGCTCCGTCTGGCTTGCTGGCTTCTGGGAAATCACCCCTTCGTGACCGTGCTACGCGATCCTCGTCTAGAGCTTCGTCTACTCCGGTTCTCTTCGGAATCTCTCCCCACAACCCTCAAGGTCCATCCACCGCTTCTCCGGATGGGGAGGAGACGCCTAGTCTGCCAGAAGTGGACGGCAACGAGGCCGCCGCCGAGGACTACGAGAAGTCACCCTCCCCCTATATTTTTCACTGGTTGAGAACGAGTCTAAGGAGTCTTCCGAAGAGTCTCCCCCGTCTTGGATTCCCCGTCGGAAAGTCATGACGGCTTCCGAACTGACTGCGGCTCGCCCTGGTCCAAGGTGCAATTGGAGGGCTTGTGTATCGCAGACCTCACCGGCGCCTTCGTCGCTGGGGATTTATCTCGTCCGCCATGGTGGGTATTTCCACCGGCGCCAAAGAAACCTAAAATCACTGAATGGCGTCCTGATCTAGTTGCGATCGACCCGCTGAAAGCGATCCTGTCTCTCCATCCATGGACCGTACTGGCGACGGATATACCAGGAATGGGCCTACCCCATGTCGCTGATTTCCGTGAAGCCTGTAAGGGGTATCTCTCCCGGCACGGACAGGCCATCTGGGAATCCACCCATCATCTCTTTATCTCTGCCGACGCTGAACGTAAGTCTCCCGCTCTGGCCCGATACCGAGCCGACCGTAAGCAGCGTAGGAACCGGGCTGCTGAGAGCTGGACAAAGGTTTGCACCCTCATCGTCGACGGCATCCGGCTCGGCCACTCTGACTTGGACATTTTCCTCCACCCCATCATGCTGCACCTGGCTACCCGCCGGGTGGAGAAAAGCGGACATCCGGCCGAAAGTGGGACTTGGTATCCAGGATTGGGTCACGCCACCACTCTCCAAGCCTCGCTTGCTGAAATCGACCAGCAGGATCCGTGGCCCAATCAGTACCGGCAGGACCCCGACCGCCACCCTGGCCTCAGCGTGCCCCGACTCCGAAACAAATTCTGCCGCACTCGCCAGGGTTGATTTACGAGGCCAGTCTATTTTTTGGTTCTAACTATTTCTACCTCTTCATTCATCCATGGCCATTTGTCTCGCTAATACATCTTTCCTTCCGTTTTCCACATCGAAACCACTTGTCCATCCTATAATCCGAAACACCCATCCAGCTTCACCACTAATGCTAATCCCCAAAAGTCTTCCATCCGGCACCTTGCCGATTCTAAGATTACTCCAACACCTGATTGGTCCATTCCTGGCCAGACTAATTTCAATCCGCCGGTTAATTGGCTGATTAGTGTTAATTAATCCGGCCGTGCCTGCTGGCCCGAGAGCCGGATGGCCTAATTTTCTGGCTTCGCCCCACCTTCCTCGTGGGTCTGCATGACCCCGAAGCGGTTCCGGCTCGCTCGTCGGCGATCGAATTCTCTCATCAAAGCTCCACAATTTAGGTCCAGCTTATCCACCCACGACCGTTCTTCGCAATTTTTCCACCGCACCAGAAACTCTCTATGGATCCGCCCAAACCTGGTTTTCCGTCCATTCCGAACATCTAAAATCTCCTCTACTTCGTACTCATCCGGATCTAACGGCTTGTCCCAGCTATCCTTTGGCAGCAGGGCTTCGTCAAAGTCGAACCGATCGCTCTCCACCGTCAGGTGCGCATTCGGGCGGTCCGGGAAGAGTTTAACCAACTTCAACTTGGACACATGCACTATCGGGAAAACGTTGTAGTCAGTGCCCGCCGTAACCAGTTTGACCGCGTGTTCCCCTAACCAGTTCCTCTACTCGGAAAGGGCCATGCCACATATGAGCTAGCTTCCGCGCGTAGCCTTCCTTGACCCGATCCAGATACAACCATACCTGGGAACCCGCCTCTATACCGTGCTCTCTGGCTCGATCGTTGTTTTGACCGGCGCGTCCTGGATTGCTTGCTGGAGGCGCTCGTTTACCTGTTCCCGTGACAGTGAATAATGACGTTGTACCCCCATCCTCC
The DNA here is from genome assembly GCA_001887855.2 of Sclerospora graminicola. Lineage (NCBI taxonomy): Eukaryota > Oomycota > Peronosporomycetes > Peronosporales > Peronosporaceae > Sclerospora > Sclerospora graminicola. The sequence goes on along the minus strand of MIQA02009159.1, from coordinate 1,650 downwards.
AGCGGCGGGCGTCTCTGTCACGGCGTCTGGTACACCGTATTGGGATGGCAGCTTCCAAGGTGGATCGAGGATCCCACCCATAAGCTAAGTAGAAGGGGGTGTCGCCCCTTACCCGATCGTACGACGAATTAATGGCGAAAACAAGTCTCTCCGCGTATTCGTCCCAGTCGCACTGATCCGCCTCCACCACATACATCTTGAGCACTCCGATAGTTGGTCGTCCGGGCTAGTGGGTATCCGGATTCCGCCCCAAACTTCCGTCCTGGATTTGGAAATCGGCTCCACCACATTTTTCGTGGAATCAGTATGGTTGAAGATCACCATAGAGTTTGACCATAATCAGCCCAGAAGTGGTACGGATCAGTTTGAAGATGCAACAAAGATGGGCTCTGGTCAGGATCTGGACCATCCTTTCGGCCTTCCCATTTGCTTGAGGGCGGTAAGCCATTGTCGCGCTCTGTTTTTGTCCCAGAATATTGTTGAAGGCTCGGAATACGTCCGCCTTAAATCCAGGCTCCCTATCAAGCCGGATGACCTCGCTCGCTCCGAAACGTCTAAACACACATTCCTCGTAAACTTTGAGGAACCTGCTGAACGGTACGTGTGAACTGGCCCTTGCTATGACAGTCCGGTAAAACAAATCCGTCCAGATCAGCAGCTCTGTGTACCCATTTCGAGATTTGGGTAAGGACGGGATATGGTAATCGCAATGACTTGAAAAGGATAGGTGGCCTGTTCCCAGGCGATCGCCCTCTAATGGTCGGCCGGCCCTTCCCTGTTTCACAGTCCGGGCAACTTCCCACATAAGCTTGTACGCTGCGGTAGAGGCCCCGCCAGTGGAAATGTGCCTTGATTTTATGATATGTCCGGCCAATACCCTGATGTCCTCCTTCCAGACTCACGTGATAGTGATGGAGGATATCCGGTTGTAGGGTAGTAGGTACGACCAGCCGAGCGGATTTATCCCTCTCGATTTCGGGCTGGTCAGCATCTCGGTAGAAAAACAACAACCCGTTTTCATCCACTTCGTAGTCTCGGGCTAGTTTAAAGCATTCTTTAGCTTGTTCAGCGCTCAGTTTATTCACTTCCCCTTTCAGGTACGCCTTGAGATCCACTATCCACTCCTCTTCGTCCTGCGCTTGGATAATCCGCTCTGCCCGTAACTGCTGCACTATCCCCTCACTCGTTGCTTCCGGAGATGGTGAGCCAGTGGCTGAAGAACGGTGCTTTTGCGACCGGGTGACGGCGTTCACTCGGGTTACCTCCTCCATGTTGGCCGGATGGATAAGTTTGGGCAGCCTATTGATCTCTGCCAGATCCGATAACAAACCTGGATCGGGAACCGTGATACCAACTTGGTCGCGCATGGCTAGCGTAGCCAAGTGATCTGCACTCTTATTCCAGTCCCGTTCGACATGTAATAATTCATGTTCTGGCCATTTCCGCAGGGCGGAAATAACCCGATCGTTCAAAAGTCTCAGCCGGGGCGCCTTGCAATCTATTTCTCCCGTGATTAGCCGGATCACCAGATTGGAATCACCACATATGATGGTCTACCCCTGCGTCCGGACAGCTAGCAGATCTAGGCAAAGTAGCAGTCCTCGGTACTCTGCTTCGTTCACTGTTATGCTAGGCGTGAAATCTGAAGCA